>OMKN01006762.1:1704-16636 GCA_900302345.1 Melanonus zugmayeri | reverse complement strand
TGACTCGTTATTTTATACAAACCTGCTGGCAGATGTTCTTGTACTGGTACAGGCCCTCTTTAGCCAGGTGGCTCTTGCGGAGATCCACGCAGAGCTCCAGGTACTTGAGCATGATGGGCTCGTGGATCTTCTGCCATGTTCGATGCTTCTTGCTCTTGATGACATCGTAGAGAACATCCAACGCTGGCTGCTTCTTGCCAACCTCCAGAAACTCTGCAGAAAGTCACGGCGCTTTAGTACATGATGATCTAAACGCATGCGATAGCGAGACTGCAGAGCTGACCCCGGTGGGAATAAGACATATGTTCGCGTCGCCGTCATGTCAACCTCGTATTTTACACATAACCCATGACAGGCGTCTGACGTTGTCATTATTAAACCAGACACAGTGAAGGATCGACCATCAGCTCGTATACATCGGGTAGAGCTCAGTTGATTAGACTACCGACTCCCATTCACCACAATGGCAGTGCTAACCAGCCGGTGTGCCGTAACTCTGTGTGCAATATGGCCTCCCCGCCATTCCAACGAGCGCTAGCATGTAGCTAGCGGTAGCGTGTAGCTAGCGGTAGCATGTAGCTAGTCGCCTGGCTAGCATGTAGCCAGGCGACGTGGTGCGGCGAGCACGCTAACGTCAGCTAACCTAGCGTAAAACGACCGGCATCTTCACCTTCCTTAAGACACGCGTACGCTTACCGTTCGCTCGTTTGAGAGCATTCTCCGGGCGTTGAAAATATGCCGGCATTTCGGTGGCGTGTTAGCGGAACTTAAGATCGGCTGACTTTGGTGAATTTTGTAGAAATGTCACCAGTCCATCCGGGCCAGGCAGTAACCCGCTTCAACACGGTGGGGAGAAAGGCACAACCTCGTGAACGGCCTCGTTAGGGTTGCCACATGCGAGAGGCACTAACCCCCTATTACAGCGTAATCGCACAATTGCATCTTTACAGTAAGATTACACATGCATATATTGCATTAAACAAATAGTCAGGATGGATATATCTGTACTAATGACTATTAGTTTAAATGCATATATCCATCTTTATAGTAAGATTACACATGCATATATTGATAGTCAACAAATAAAATGTAAGGTGGTTGTTGGTGGGTAAATGTCAGGTTGTATTCATTAATTGCAAATATTCATTAAGATTAAAAATAGATATTTAGATACCCCACCCTATTTTGTTCATATGTAGACTACTGTTAGAATCAAGCACAGGTTGTTGTTGTTTTTTAGAAACTGAACAGTAACTGTGCTCTAATATTGCATTGGTTAAGTTGATATAAACCATTTAACAAAAGTACATATATATTTATATATTTAACTTTATTTAACTTGAATACAGTAGTTTTAATCAACTTTGTCAAAATCGTATCTGATCAATTTTTATCTTCCTTTTTTTTAAATACCTATATTTCTTTCTCTGTCTCTCTTTTATTTTTCTCTGACAATGAAATAATATCCCAAGCTCATTATTACTTATCGTGTGGCTGACCACACAATACTGGCAACCCGGTATGAGCGTGTACTGCGCATGTGCAACATTTCCATCTCTGTGACTGGTTGCGACAACTCTGACTCCTCCCACCTACACTCTGGAGTAAGGAACCCGGAAGCGACCTGCATAAGCGAGCAAAGTCTGCTGACAGTAACAGCGCAACATAAGAACTTGTTCAAGTTCGTGCACATTAGGTCGGAACCAGGCGGCGATCACGTGTCAATCACCGCGTGTATATGCTTGTAATTGGCTGGAGGACAAGGTAAACAGACGTAAGTTAGTTACTGAATTGCAGGCGCTGTGCCGAGCCGAGTGTCTTATTCTCAGGTGTGGTTGTCAATTCTTCCAGGTATGGAACATGGCAGCATCTGAAACGCAACTTATGCTAAGCGTCGGATTAATCGGTGAGTAGATCTCCGTTCACGCCTATACGTGTCTTATATCCAGCTCGCTGGACGCGTTGGGTAAGATGTTCGCGTTGCGCAAAGTGAATCACATGACTGCTCCCGGTTTGCAGGGTTAACCCGTAAAGTTGTTACCGATAACATTTCAGGCACAACTATTATGTGTATATAGATGATCATGAGTAACAGTGTCTCTAACTGCCAAAGTTGTATGTACATCCATTCAAATGTAATGTTGTGAGTTTAACACTTTAAATCAGCGGTCTTCAACCGCGGGTCCTTGACCCCTAGGGGATCCGCGGAGGTACTGCAGGGGGTCCGCGAGATTTTTTTGATGTCCAACAAATCTCTCCAAAAGCTGTCCACAAACCGATGCTGACTTACTTTTGATTTATGTTTTGTTTTTTATTTTTTAACACACAAGAGAAAGACGTGAATGGAGACGCGCTGTGGGTGTGGTGTTATCCCTCGGTCACCGCGGAAGTGAGACGGGTCCTCCTCGGCAAGTGCTGTCTGACCCACCAGGGCGGTCGGGACCTCCACTCCTTTGTGTTCGGTCAGTTCCGCCGGACCTGGTACTATATCACCACGGTGGAAATCCAGGAACATACCACCCTAAAGAAGGTAGGGATGATGGTGACAATGGCATTCATTTATAATTACAAATTACGACTCCCGTAGTGTAGCTCTTAATGAGATTATCTGATGCCTTTCAGAAATATGATGATGACTGAACATGTCTTTAATTTGTGTGCGTTTTGTATTTATTCTCAGGTCACTCATTTCTCAATAGTTGTTACCACGAAAGACTTCAACCCTGAGAAATACACTGCTTTTAGTAGAGTGTTATGCAGGTAAGGCGCAGACCCGATATACTTCTGTTTTGCATGTTGGCAAAACGATGATTGTGCAGTTATAGTGTTTTTATTCCCCTCTCCAGAATGTACATCAAACACGGCAGTCCAGTGAAAATGATGGAGAGTTACATTGCGGTTCTAACGAAAGGAATTTGCCAGAGCGATGAAAATGGCTCATTTCTTATCAAGAATTATGATGTCAGGAAGGCCTATTTAGCAGGTTCAGTCAAAGGTAAAATATACAGTAATGGATTGTTTCTATGTGTTGAAGTGAAAGTCAACGAAATGACTTGATATTCAGATCAATCACGTGTGGTTCCTAATATGTTCCTTTATTTAGATGTGGTGGCCCAGTTTGGGATGGAGACCATTATCTTGTACACAGCCCTTATGCTGAAGAAAAGAATCGCTGTCCATCATCCCCGTATTGAAGTGCTGTTGGAGTTTACGAGGTAACTATTTGTTAAGGAATACATTGAAAATTGAATAAATGAATGACTGCCTAGTTGTAATACTTGCCTTGCCTAGGCTTACCTTGGGGGGTCAAATTATTCTATCTTCCCCAGAGTTTTGCCTGCCTTTACATGGCATAGGAAAGACTGGTCCATCCTGCACCCCTACGTGCACCTGACGGACGTTGAGCTGGACGACCTTAAGAAGTGCCCAGGTAAGGAAGCCCACAGGCAGGGGCGTCAGTTGAGTACAGTTGCCACACCTTGGCTTGTGGTGGGCCGATGTTTTTGAAGTGCACATCATATCACATAATAGGAAATGCATATTTCATTTTTTTCGTGTGTGACGTACTCCTTGTCACAGCCACCAAATGAACCCCCAAATGGTGGCTACAGGGCCTCTCCCCGACAACAGGACACAGGGCGATGTTGGAACCGGTTTATTGAAGAGATGAAGGTTGAATGAATGAGCGGATGGTACACTCTGTCCGGACCAGGCTCAGCCTTGAGTGTCTGTAAGGGTGGCTGGTTTAAGCCTGTGGGCCTGATTACAGATTGGCTCACAGGTGTGCAGCCTCACCCAGCCCCCGAGTCTAACGACTCTGACTCGGCCAGGTGAGGCTGCTTAAACCAGCCACACACACTCTCACATCGTGTTTTAAAATATCTCTTTGTAAGTAAAATTATGAACCCAAAAAACGACTAAAGGCAGCGAGACATGATGTTCAAAATCGTAACATCGCTGAACCTCTCACATTAAACGACCATTGTGCCTGTAGTTTTTTGTCTCACCGTTGCAGTGGTGCGCACACGACACAACGTGCCAACGACAGGGGCTCACACACTACAAGATTATTGGCTTGATCGTGCCGATTCTTCCAGCCGTACATAAAATCGCCATGTGACGAGACGCTGACAGCAGTGTCAAAGAAAGATGGAGATCGACGCACTTCTTGTTTGTGCATTGATAAACAGAAGGCTCCAGGACAACAGTTTAACCGCATTTTACAGAGAACGAGGAACTGTGGTGGAAAAGGAAATTATTGTGGGGGTGTAATTCACATCCCCAATGACACAAGTACCGACATGTTTCTAATGTGCCGGTGGACAACAATGGTCTTTAGCATTGAGATAAGGAAAGTGAGCTTGAGAAAAACAAGTATTTTGGTTGGAGATGAAAAGGCGGCATCTTTTTCCTTTTGAATGATTTAGTGTATTTTGTGTACTCTCTAGGATATGTGGCAGGGTTCACCAACCCGGAGGTGGGCAACAGGGCAGATTTATTTGATGTGTATGTGAACCTCCCAGACAGCACAATAACAGTGTCTCCAACTGCTAAAGGTTTGTGTACATCCATTCAAATTTAATGTAGTGAGTTTAACACTTTAAATCAGCGGTCTTCAACCGGGGTCCACGGAGGTACTGCAGGGGGTCTGTGACAAAAATGAATTGTAATAGTAATTGTCTCATAACCTGTCAATGTATTGTACAATATAAATAAAATGCAACAGCATTTTATTTAAAAATAAAAATGCTTTAAATCATCAAGCAGACCAGTGTTTAAAACTGTCCTCATCCATTGTTCTATTGTTCTGCCACAGAGGCCATGGCAATGGGGAAGGTGCATAAGGACATTGGCCAACTTATTGTCCAATCGGCAGAAGATGCTGAGCGAACAGACGCTCAGGTAATCAAGGTAAGAGCGTGCTGACAATATCAAACGTGAAATAACCATCCAGCTAGACCTGAAATTGCTGCATAAATGGCCACCCGTGCCATCACTGTTGGTTTTAGTTAAGGGGAAAAAATAACCTTGAAATCATTTGAGTTCACCTGCTGATTCCACTGTTCCAGCTCACAGCCTACATACTGACACTTGATTATATGAAAATGGCTTCACCATCACATTCCTGTAATTATTTAACTGTCTTGGATCAAGCAGGATCATATTAAGATGGACTCCTTTTTAGTTTTGTGTAGTAAGTTAAATTGGCAATTCTCATGATAAAAAAAGAGTTCTTGTGTTTTAGTCTTAACCCTGAATTGGGGCATTATTTCATCATTTCCATTCTGTTTATGTAACATTTCTCACTTTTTTAAAATTTGGTTTAAAGGATGTTTCTGTGAAGACAAAGGAGATCCTTGCTAACTTGATGGCCTTGGCTGATGAGTGTGAAAACTCCAAAATAACAATAGAAGGTTTGAAGCAACGCCACTTCCCCCCGGCCACAGAGAACTTCCTGTTTCACCTGGCGGCTGCTGAGCAGCTCTTAAGAATATGACCGCCGCCTCCCAGCCAACGGCGGCGTGACCTTCTCACTAGCTAGGGATCGCCGTCAGGACTAAATGAATGGTCATCTAATTCACACCAAGGCCTAGTGGGATTAAATGCTATTAGTGGTCAAAAGAAAATTATAAAATGAAATGAATATTTCACTACGTTGCGAGGATTTATTTTCAATCTTCTGTACTTACTAATAACTAATGCCACCCAAGTACAGGCAATATCATTTGTCTTTTCCTTCCCAATCACAATATTCCTGTTGGTTTATGGATGGCTGACTTTATATGACTTTACTTTAATATATGCTAAATGCACCCAGTGTTGGACAATTCATTCATTTTTATGATTTTATGACTTTTTTTGGAATTTATGCATAATCTTTATTTGGAAGATCCATATTGCCAAAAGTGTATTTTTGCGTCTAAATGTTTTTTATATTAGTCTGTGCTGTGTAATAATGTATGTATTAATAAGACATTTACAAACTTTAATTATTTAATTAATTATAATGAATGTAATATTTCATAGCTAAAACAATTAATGCATCCATTAAATACATTTACTATAAAAACATTTAATGGGTTTTAATAAATTTTTAAATTGAAACTGTCAGAAGCACAATGAAATTGCCTGTAATATATATTCTTGTCTCCAAGATTTATAAGACTTATTTGTTTTAAATACTCCTGGAGAGATAAAACAGAATGATATTAACACTAAGTTTCAGTTCAGCCTCAATGTCTTGGTGAGTTGAGTTTGTCATCTTGGTGTTTCTTCTGGAGGGCAAACCCCCAGGTGGCCCCACAGCCTCCTCAGAGCCCCCTGTGGTAAAACAGTTTGCCATCGACAGCCGCCTCCTGCAGCTCTTTCTCCAACTTTTCCTTTTTAATCTGCATAAGAGAGAGGACATTAGAGGAGTCTGGTTTCTGACCCCTTATGGAGTATTGAAAAGAGAGAGAGAAGATGAAGCTTTACCGTTCCCAGCTGGGGGAAGATGCTGAAGGACAGTGGGATCATCAACCCGAAGACCAGTCCGGTGCTCATACAGCGTAGAGCTGCTACTGGCATGGAGTTCATCTGGATTCTCAAACTCATCCTGTAATAAAAACTCTGCTTAACTGGAATTGTGTTTGAAATACATTTTTTTATCGTCGTCTTCACAGAGGATTCTTTCATTTCCATTCTCCAAGTAATTAAACATAGGTGAGGAAAAATTTTCCACAGATCAAATGCGTTTAACAGAGTTGAACGGCACTGCCACCACAAGGAGGAAAGACGACATACTTCCCCAAGAGGATCATCAGAAGGGGAGGAACGGCGCCAGACGTACCCAACAGGGCTGCTCTTGACCACGCGGTTTCCTTTATAGCCTGAACGCACAAAGTCAAAAGCCTGTTAAATGCACTGCGTCACAGATTTTAAAACAGGAGGGAGGGGGTTGAAAGCAAAAGTTTTGACTCCTACTTTGTCTCCAGCTGCTCGAGAGACTCCAACAGAATTGCCGTTGGAATCAAACACCTGGATCCCATTGTCCGCCTCCTCACTCCTGATGGTCAACACGCTGAGGAAGGCCAGGGCAGCTGGGGAAGGTTTCACAACTTACTGTGAGCCAGTTTCAGTTAAAAACATAGTTAACTATGGGCCAACGTTTGAGCTTCATGCAAGAGTAGCGGTGGTTCAAAAAGATAAAGGACCTGCCTGACAGAGGAACTGGCACTATGGACCTGAAGAGGAACAGTAGAGGTGGGCTCCTGATGGCAAATCGTTGGACTACAAAGAATGGAAATGCCTGAACAATGAAGACATTTTGATTTCATTTATTTCTCACATTAATCTGCAATATTCTGCAAATATGTACAGCATCTGTGTGGAATATATTGCTTTGGGGAGAAAAAAAAGGATGATTGACACAAAAATGCAACGTCTTCACGAAAAACAAGCAATACACACCCCTGCACATGTTGTGTAGGAAACCGACCCTGCGATCAAAAGAGCCTGTTTCAAAGGCATCTTCTTGGCCTGCTGGTGAGAGATAATGAAATAAAATGCAGATAATGCAAAGCAGACCCACAGGAGACTTGCGTAGCAGGCCGACCCCCTGCAATTCTTCAAATAATGCAACTGTCAAATGGGCCGGCTCACGTCAGGGTTTATCACATAGAGGACAGACGCCCTTGTCATTCTGCAGATGTCACTTAGGTCTTTACCGCCTACACACAATGGTACCGTAGCTTTAAAAATATAGGCCATATTACCTTTTCCGAAGAATTTCTGTTGGCATAGTTAAATCCAGCCATGTAACTCTGCAACAAAAACTAGAAAATGTAGAATTTTTTAGAATCATCTAAGGAACATACTGCCATGTTGATTTTTTGTTTTGTTAAATGGGATTTTTACCTGATAAAAGAGAGCCAACTTGACACTGTTGTGGGGCAGAAAGCTGGTGACGACCTGGGGAAGAAGTGTTTAAACATTCAAAGGTTTTATTCACTTAACATATTTAAAACAGGGTAGGCTCACTGAGAATTGAATGAAAAATGTACATTTTTCATTTTCTTCATAAAACAAACTTACCATAGGAAACGATACAGGTAATAATGCTAGAAACAATTTAAGAAATGATAGTTAAAGTATTGGTAGCAGCACAAAATGGAAAGATCATGTAAGGTTTCCTAAAATTGTTGTGCTTCAAGTTATGTATTTCTAATATTAACAAATGTATGAGTTTAATTATTAAACTCAATTCCCACCATCTATTAAACTTTAATAGATAGTGGGTAATAAACATGCTTTAAAATCTACCTGGAGGTCGGAACGGAAGTGGGAGTACAGCACCAGAGTCAGGATGTACAGAGGACTGTTGGAGAAACAACACAGTTTACTGAATGTCTTCCTAGGAGAGAGGGTTGAGGTGATGAGGTCCCATTATTCATACATTCATGCACAACAATCACTGAGAAAGTGATTGTAACAATTGTAACGCTTGGAAACAAGCCAGCACTGATATTCTCACACACTCGTTTTTGTGATTGTCCTCTAAATGAGTGAATGCATGCTTCATACAGTATGTCTTTATAATGAGCATTAATCAAGTAAAAAACCGGACTAAGCAACATTGTTATTTTCACTGTCCTAATTCATGCAAATACCAAATTAGTCAATTAATGGAAATGTTTTGGGACATGTTGGAAATGCAGTTTTTCCACATACAATCCCCTCCTCTGGAATGTTCATTAACCTGTTTTTTATTATTACCAATAGGACAAGGTAGATATGATGATGTAATGAGCAGTAAAACTGTATTAATGGTAAGTGTTGGTCATACCAGGTCCACATCACTTGAATGCAATATTCACATCATATTCCTACTTCAGTGTTGTCACTCCACTTACAAGAGATAAGCTCCACGCCCGTCCATCCTATCAGAGGGCATAATTACATTCAGGTATTTATTTTTCAGTATTTATTTCAAATGTATACATGGTTTATTAAGTGATTATGTCATTAGAGGATTATCCTTACCTTTTCACTTATTTTCTCGACACTGCCTACAGTGGAACGGGCATTCTGTATTTCATCCTAAGCAGAAATAACCATTAGAGATGAAGCAGACCAGTGATCACACACTATGGTATCACATGTCTGCTGGTGCTGCTTACTTTGGAGGAGAGCAAGAAACTTGGATCAAGGAGATCAAACCAGATTTTAAATCGACTGAGGAACATCTGAAAAAGCGTTCAAATATAAATTCAAAGGAATATCAGATACATTATTGAGAGGGTGATATAAAGACATGGGAGCCTCACTGAAGCTATGCAATCAATGAATGATGCTCAGTGCACTGCATGCATGCATCAAGCAGTGCTTTGCTTTGCACGCCTACCTGTCCCTCACTCTTCCAGTACTGCAGGTTAGGATCCATTTCAACCCGTCTATTGCAGATGATTTACTTTAATTGATATGAAGTATACAATACTATGACATATTCTCCCAAGAATCTCCCATGCTTCGAGGTCAAATTATATTTACAAAACCCCTTCCGCCTTGTGGGACGGGCATGTTCACGCGTTGCTGCGTTGCGTCATTTTGCGCCAAACTTGCGCATAAAATGCCATATATCTTCGTATCCCATGCCGTGCACAGGATGGGATACATTATACATTTTAATGTTATTAATACAATTTGTAATGTTATTAATACAATGTTATACATTTGAAGTTTTAATGACATATCATTTTGTCATTTGAAAATGTTGCAGACAACATGCGCAGGTAATTGACGTGAGCGCAAACAACGCTGTCACAATCCAACATGGCAGCCACCGTCGGTACACTGTTGAAGACCTCTGTGAGTGGAGATGCGATTTCATCAATATTTGTCGCCAGTGTGTGATGTTAACACAGGTTTATAATGACTGACTAATAAGGTCAGTCGTTCCAGCTGACGCGACGACATTGTGAATGAGTCGTACGCGCGTTCGCTACGCAGTTTAGTCGCACGACTGACGACATAGCAGCGCTACTCCTGCAAGCGTAGAAGTCATTGAGGAAAAGTTTATTTAATTTAATATTATTATTTAATTGTACTTTTAGCTAGTCGTATTTCCGCGACAACTAACGATACATTTGTCTATTTATTTGTTTAATTAATTTACATTAATGTAATTAGGCTATCATATTTTTGAGTGGCAGCGTTTCAAAACGAGGTGTGTGTGTGTGGGTGTGCGTGTGCGTGTGTGTGTGTGCGTGCGCGCGTGCGTAGGCGAGGCTCGCTGCTGGAGGTCTCCGGGTCTCCGCCTCTGGAAACGGGCTCTTAAAGCTTGTGAGCTGCGCTGCCCTCCAGAGAGGCTGCTTCTCCACCAGTATGTCTCCTGTTCAGTCCAAGATCACCTTCATTTATGTTTTTTGATCATTTTTTGCTAAAGAAGTTAACGTGTAGGCCTAATAGTGACTGCAATTTGCTGTGAAATTTTGAATATTATTTTTAATTCAAGTCATTTTGGTCCAAATACATTTAATTGGTCTACTCACTGTATTTCTGTGCTTTTTCTGAACTTTGCTTTAAATGTGTACTTTACTGCTGAGCTAAACTGCTGACCATTACCTGAACAGCTGCTGTTTGAAAAAGTGTCATAAATGTCACCACTGACCCCCTCAGGCACAGCCAGGTTTGCTGCAGCAGTCACTCATCCTGCACCAGCATTTAAAGGCACAGCCGTCTACAATGGAGAGTTCAAGGAGATGAGCCTCAACGACTTCAAGGGCAAATACCTCGTCCTCTTCTTCTACCCACTGGATTTGTGAGTAGTAGGACTTGCCTCTCATCCATGCTCCCATCGTGTTGTTTTAGATTATCTAGTGTTACAGAGTGAGTAGGTCTAAATCACAATGCATATCTGGTCATTTAATGCTATGGTAATCTTAATTTATACACAGTGAGTCTTTAATTGCCAACTTTGTTCCGACTTTCGCAGTACTTTTGTCTGCCCCACTGAGATCATCGCGTTCAGCGACAAGGCGAGCGAGTTCCACGATATAAACTGTGAAGTTGTGGGCGTGTCTGTGGACTCTCACTTCACTCACCTGGCATGGATGAACACTCCACGCAAGGTACGCTGGTTCACTTAATATTCACTGAATAACTGACACACTGACTTAAGGTGTGTGTGTGTGTGTGTGTGTGTGTGTGTGTGTGTGTGTGTGTGTGTGTGTGTGTGTGTGTGGTCTAATACACACACAGTATGCGCTTTTTCTATTGATGCTGTTTAATTCTGCCTGGTTTCATACAAAATAGTATCCTATGCTAACAGATTAAATATCTGTCTAATCCATTTTAGGCTGGAGGTTTGGGTAAACTTCATATTCCTCTTCTTGCTGACCTCACCAAGCAGATTTCTCGGGATTACGGCGTACTTCTAGAGGGTCCCGGTATCGCACTAAGGCACGTCACTGCTACAGGCCCATGACAATGTGATCTTTGCAGCTCACACAAATGTATTCATGCTGTGGAGTAAATTAAAAATGTTCATATTTTATTAACAAATGTTTTAATATTCATTATGTAACTAAATAATTTTTATATGGTTCCAGAAGTGGTCTGCAGGAGAACAAATGTTTTATTTGATTCACATCAATGTTAATAGTCGTTCTGTGTTCCTTCAGGGGCCTGTTCCTCATCGACCCCCAGGGAGTGGTGAAGCACATGAGTGTGAACGACCTGCCGGTGGGCCGGTCCGTCGAAGAGACCCTGCGTCTCGTGAAAGCCTTCCAGTTTGTGGAGACTCACGGAGAAGTCTGTCCGGCCAGCTGGACTCCAGAGTCTCCGACGGTGAGCGCCTTCCTCATGAATAGATTCCCATCCATGTAAATGTGTCACTTTTACAACTCGTAGTATAACCTCTTAGTATATGGTGCAAGGTTTAGTAAGTACAATTTCTACTTTTCTTTTGTCTGATTTTGGCTTTCACGTTCGTGCATTGGATGCAACAAATCAAGTGAATGTCCCTATAACTTTATAGAACTCAAATCTATGAACCCCTTAATCGATGAGATGACCATAGTCACTGTTTTCCAACTCTGTTTATTTTCCGTTGCAGATCAAGCCGACCCCTGAAGGGTCGAAGGAGTACTTTGAGAAAGTCAACTGAAAAATGTGGGTCCCAGGTTTTACTCAATCGGCAAATCCTCCACATCTAGAAATACCGTAATGTACACCGCGTCATAGATTACAAGTTGCATTTGTCCATTTTCCATGCTCAATTCAGTAATAAATATCAGTATACTTGTGAGATGCCTCTTCTATTTCATTGCCCATCAGTTAACATGTCATTAACAAAGCCACGCTTGCATAACCCCTGTACATAAACATGTTTATTTTGTTTTTACAGCAAGTTAATATGCAGATTTGAAATGTCTTAAAAGACATTGGTACACAACGAGGTGCCAAACAAAAATCAACTTTAGTGAAGAGGGGATGTTAAATAAAATAAATCAAAAAAAGGCATTGCCAATTTTCATACATGTAAGGTACATACTGTATTTACAGGTGGGAGCATTTGAAACGCTCTGCATCTGGTAATGAAAACATCAAGTGTACATTAATTTCACTCTGTACAATATGTTTACAGGAGAGAGCGACGACTGCCCCGTTCCTTTGGACATTCACAAAGATGTTTTTGGGTTAGGCAACGAAACGTGTGGGGTGGCTTACCAGAGGTTTGCGAGTCTTCTTAAAGCTTGTAAAATTATATGTAAAACGAGAACAGAGGAGATGCCCTTTCGACAGGCTTTTTCCGAACCTCTATGCAGTTCATCCTCAGAAAGAAAACAAACCCCAAACACACAACCGTCTCAGGTTTAGAGATGCTCACAAAGAGAAAACCAATCCGAACAAAGAGTATGACGAGCACATCGTTAGGTGGAAACTTCATGCAATTTCAGGCAAGATGTAACAGCGCCACCGGCCCGATCCCAGGCACCAAAAAAAAGGGACTGTTCAGAACAGAATGATTCATTAAAAAAAACCCTGTAGTAAATCTGTACAACGAAAATACATTTGGGATCTACATCTAAAGGTACATTATTATGGTTATATACACTTTTCCCACCTATCCATATATTATCTTTACAAGTAGACTTCATTCAAACCCAAACATTAAGAAAACAAATGGACTAAATGGGGGGAAATGGAATCACATCAAAACATCCATTTAAAACAATCTGGTGGTTTGTCTGTACCTTGACTGTTGCTCAGTTCAACTTCCACTTATTCATTTGTTTTGAGCTGATGGTAAACTACAGCAGGACTAAAATACCTTCCCTCAAAACGGATGAACTATTGAAACGGAGGGGAATCTGAATTGTCAACAAAAAAAAAAGCAGGGCGTGTGTCGGGGACGGTTACGAGCGCTCCGTGAGGTTGAATGCACGTGTATTTCTGCTGCGGGTAGAACATTTATCAACCTATGCATGTACTTTTGCGACGATGTCGTTTACAGTAAAAGCATGAGGAGACCGAAAACACAATAGTAACCATATTCAGTGACTCAGTAATACAAAATAGCATCAAGTCCGAGCACAGACGCAAACCCGACTCCAATATTCTAGTACAATAGAACAAAGGCTTTCAATACACTTAGGCCTCTTCACTGAAGAGAGCGAGACTAATCCATCAATAGTAAAGATCTATGTTCTCAGGTCTCAGGAGGGACTGGATTGGAAAGAGAAGTCACCACATCCTTAAACATCTGCCCCAACACTTGTTTGAAATCGTTTGATTCAAAACAAACAGTTTCATGTCTTCCCATGGATTTGCTCGTGTTCACTTGGTGTTGCGGCATTGAAACTCATTCTGGAAGAAAAAAAATTATGGAAAAACTACATTGTACAAAGTGAGATTATGCAATCTCTTTGCAAAAAAGAAAGGAAAAAAAAGAATGTTGTGCCCGCCGCCTTGGTTAGAATGCGCTTCGGCAGATCTCCTGGTCCTAATCGATTTTCACATTTGTGTAGATCTTCCTCACAAAGGCACTTGTCCCCACGTATCCCACAGCACCTGCAAGAACAGTCCTCCCTCAGTAAATCATGGTGAGATGCAGCACTCAAGTCTATTCCTATAATCTCAGCAATTATTAAGTACTTTCTCATAATTTGATGGCAACCTTAGATACTCCCATACCAAACCCAAATGATTGACAGAACTACAACAATATCCAGTCAAACTTTTGATAAACCCCTGGATTGACAACAAGCCCGGTGATTAGTAGGTAGCGGGTCAAGGACTTTATTAATCCTGGGATGTCCCGGCAACTCACCGCACATGATTCCCAGGGAAGTACTGAACACAGCCATGTAGCCGAAGTAGAAGGATGTCTGGAACAGCCCGTACATTCTGAAACGGTCCAATCAAATGCATTAGAAAAGTGTAGTCTTGAATAGTGCACAGACTATATTGCATGTACTACAATTTCCATGGCGATATATTGATATTGTCTGGGCTGACTCACTTTGTTTTGAAGAAATAGTAGTAAAAGGAGTACATATAAACGTATACAGCGGTAGATGCAGCAGAGAGGAAGCTGGTCCATTGCCTATAGAGAGACACAAGGGAGGGAGAAAAAAAAAAGGTTTGAATAATTAATCCAAAGAGGTCTCCAGGGGAAATGAAACAGTCCAGCCAGAGATGGGCAGGGGAATTCATCTGCATGTCATTTCAAATAGTTTTTAAATAAACCAAGCAAACTTTTTTCTTCTGGTTTTACTCACCATCTGTAGTCCTCGGCATTGAGCAGGAAGTAGGTGCACACGATGGTGACGCAGACCGTGACAATGCAGAGAATCACCAGCACCAGCATCATGAAGCCATAGACATAGTAGATCTTGTAGGCCCAAAACGATGTGAAGATAAAATACCTAGAGTTGGGGGGGGGGGGGGG
>OMKN01006760.1:5829-17997 GCA_900302345.1 Melanonus zugmayeri | reverse complement strand
TCATTCTGGCTATTTTGTAATATAAGGAGGAATATAAAGAGTGCTGCTTCATACACGTGTTGTGAAAAATAGAAATTGCGCTCTGCAACATCAACTGTGTTTGCCGAAAAATTTGGGCCGATGACGGCAGCGGTTTGGGATCTGCGTTCGTGGTCCAATTTGGAAAAACTTCTCTGCACATTTTTTAGTGGAAAGGGAGTTGATGATGCAGGCTGCAATTTTATATAAAGTATTTCTGATTCTGATAACCAGAGTGGTTTCACTGGACAGTTTGGACATGCTACTGTTTGATTGCTTGACGACAGTTGCATTGTGTTGCATTAGCACCTTAGCTCTTAGCCTCTCTCCATACTGCAGTGCAGCCATAAGACATTAAAGCCACGTTCAACATGGCTTTAATGTCTTTAATGTCACAAATCATTGACCTGCATAGCATGCATCATATAGTTTTAGTTTCTTTGTTCTCGTTTTCCAAATGTAATTTACCCCATTTTATCCCTTTTCCGTGTCTTTTTTTACTGACAGTTGACACATTTCTTCCATAAAAAGTTTGTCAGTTCCAGCACTTCATTGTGATTTTGGAAAGATGAGGTGAAGTGTAAAGTTTTTGAAAAAACTAGAGAAGGCAAACCAATATAGTCCTATCTGAAGTGACTTTCTCTGTTCTATTCTCACAAGGGAGAACATGATTGAACATCTGGACTCTACTGACAGTTTGGAAGTGTGTGTGTGTGTGTGTGTAAGTGTGAATGTGTTGCTTCCATGCTTTCTGATGACGGAGCTGAGAGAATTCACGGCTAGCGGGACCCGTCGCTAGGCTACTAGCTGCTAGAAATCAGTTCCTCTCATAATGATGCCACGTATGCAACTTGAATTGTTTGTCCGTGTATTTATGAGGCTCAAGAATACACACCGCAGTCTGCTTGCGCTAAGGTTTTTGTTTTCTGTGGGAGACAATTTAAAATAACGGTACACCGCTTCACACATCAGAAAGATGTTTTCACACTTCCCTGCGACTCTTAGCCCCCATTATAATTTGAAGTAAGACATCACTTCAAATATAATTGGCCTCTATATTTTCTGTAATCCATTCATCACTTAGCAATATACAATATGCAATGTGACATACAATATTAAAGCAGTGTGTACAACTGGAAGGGATTATTTATCATTCACATTGCTCACCAACTGATCAAGCACACACACACACACACACACACACATAATTCTAGCTGCAGGCAACTGGTGAAAGCAGCATCATTATGTATTTTTGCTGGTAGAATAAAGTGACCATAGTCAAGAGGTCCTCCAAGCCAAGCATTCACAAATCTCCTGAGTTTCAGCACACACACACACACACACACACACACACACACACAGTGAACATGATCTAATCTCACTGTACCGAGTTTAGTAAAAATGTGGTGATGAGCACAACACAAGCTCAACTAATTCATCCAGTGAATACTAAACAAACACATGCTGCTGCGGTGTCCTGTGGAAGGATCCTTGTAAACAGTGTTTAGTGTCACGCGTTGCGCACCGTATCCCCATCAAGACAGCATGGGGAATTCATACAGGGAGCCGTGCACCGCCACACACACACACCCCACACCGCACGGCATCTTCCTCGGGGGGGAAAGCCTTGGCATGGACCATAGGACATCCATTAGGTCCACAGACAGCCAGCGCACTGCAGCCCCGTGTCTGCCTAACAAGTCTCTGTAGCCCTTATTATGCCGTGTTGTCGGCTGGGTGCGTCGAGGTCCAGAGCAACATCTCCCAGGCTTCTCCCATCCCCTCCTCCGTGTGCTTGGTGTGTAGTGTGTAGAGGGTATGACCAGCTGTTTGATACACACACCCCCGGCACACATGCACGATTACCATTAGCCCCACTGCTTTAAACATCCCTCACACACACGTCTCATGTTCCCGTGTGGACGTGGCGTTCTCAGGTACTAATAGTGTGCAGCCCGCAAACTGTGAAATATCCACTTTTTCTTTTGTCTTTGCGGCAGAGAAAGCAACTCTACTTCTACTCACACGGATGTCTTTGTCGTCCTTGGCTTTAATGTGTGTTTTAATGGCGGGTGGTCTCCAAAGTCACACTCTGTCAGTATATCAGTGTACATGTGCGTGCATGTATTTGTGATCACATATGCGTGAACATGTGGCGCCATTTAAGGGAGCCGTTTGCAGTGTGTGTGAATGTGTTTTATGGGTGTGTGTGTGTGTGTGTCTTCATCTGCATATTTATATTCACTGGGGTGTGAACTTGTCCACAGCACTTGTCCCATACATGTTCATGCGTGGCCCTGTACCATGCTAATCTCCATCAATTTACCCCTCATTTGAATGCGTGTCTCGTGGCGTTGCGACGGCGGTGATAATTACCTGTGATGCCGCGTGGGCCGCGCCCGGCTCCCGCGGCGACTCTTTCCCCCTCTCAGCGAGGGTCAACGTGTGCGCCGTACGCTGGGGACGAGCACGGTAGACATGACGGCGTCTGGCTCCGGCTCACGGCGAGCGTCAGCCCAGCGTGAGACGCCGCCGCGCTGCGCGCCGACGCAAAGGAGGGGGAAGCTGACACGATGATAATGGCTGTGATTTCAGTGCAAAGAAGAAGGGAGACGAGAGTGGCTTGTGTCTGGTGGAAGACGTGTTTTCAAGGAACCCTCGGTATTAATGGTGACACAGATGTCTGGCCGAGGCCATCCAGGAAAAGGTCAAGAAGGTCTCGTGGAGAGAGACGAATGTTGAAATGGTTGAGAGAGACGGGAATAATTCCCCCATCTGCTCTCTGCTAGTAAATACTGAGTGGAGACGGTTGATTGACCACCGAGGTTACAGTGCTGACCGCGCCATCATCTCCACTGGAGGGCAGACAGATATAAAAGGATCTGATGGGAGGTTTACAAAGCCAAGACAACTGTTTCCATGCCTCCACTATTTGAACCGCGCACTGAATTTGCTCGATCATCCGTTCAGATTTGACTATTTATTCGTTTAGCAGACGAATCCAAAGCGACTTCCAGTGAATCCAGATGTGGTTCAGGGCATCTTGCTCAGGGATGCATGCAGGCAGGGTTCGTTATAATCTGAGCTTTGTGAGGGTCTCTAAAATAACTAACGTTAGGGGCGTGGGGTGAATAGGTGTGCTTCCCACGAGAGAGAGAGATCACTGCTCATTACATGGTCCAACACTTTCTCTCTCTCACACACACACACACACACACACACACACACACACACAGCAGCAGCCCACTACTTGCATAAAGTAGATGGAGGTCTGCATATAATTTTACAACAAAGTTTCAATAGCCTGAAATATGCCAACCTATCGCTCAAGGGGAGAATGCAATTCCACCCTTTTTAGGATCATATGAAATATTTAATGCATTTAATGTAATGTTCAACAATTGTCATATGAAGGGTATCATTAAATGATTTAATTTAAATATTGTACAGCGCACCCTGGTGGTTCAGAGGTGAAGTGCAGCCATGCTGTCTGCAGTAGTTCTGTGGGAGACATTTTAGCCTATTTATCTCATTAATACGAAAACTATTTGTGATTAAAATAATGGTTGTTGGTAATGTATATTAGCAAACCCCAACAGATGTATGATTTTACTGCTTTCATGGGAGCCCTGGATACTGGTTAACTATAGCTAAGCTATTATTAAAACTCCTACCAAGAAAAAGTGCTGCATTACCCATGAACTCCATGGCATCCATCACAAAGAGAAACGTCAAGTTCAACCGGAGAAAGCAAACAAGAGACGAAGCCGTATTAATACATCTTGTAAATTATTTCACAGGGAAGCCGAGCCGGTGACAAGTGTTGGAAACATTTGGCTTCATTATGCAAAACACGCCGATCTGGTTGTCCTGGGTTTCATTTGCTCCCATGAAATTAACAACCATCACCCCACAAACACAGATAAATTATTGACTGTGGCAGGAAAATAACACACCGGTCCCTCGCCATCTTTCATTTTCATAAAAGGAAATACTGGAGGAACAAAAGTCATAGTCTAGCCTTTATACTAGTATATACAGTATATAGTATTCATATTAGACTTGTTTGTGCCTTAGTGACCTAAAGTAAATCCCATTAGCCGTAGGCCGTAGGCACCAGACCATTGAACGGACAACTGATTTCTCTGTCTGCAGGCTGGCAGGTACAAACCCAGGTGAGTGACGAGTCAATTGCGTTGGCTGCTGAACTGAAAGTGACAGAAGCTGCTTTATTCAAGCGCTCAGGGGAAATCAGCGTGAAAGCGTACAGAACAATGTAGGAGGAGAACAGTGTGCTTCATATTCCCACTGAAAGATGATTAAGGTGAGTTTATTCCAGTCGATGACAAGCGTGAGTCTCCCGCCTCACGACGACGCATCAGGCGGCTTTACGGCCCCCGAACACACATTTATATGAATGCTTCAGTTTAGGAGACCATTGGCCTTGATGCAGGAATTGCATTGCATTCATTTTGGAAAAAAATACATTTAATGTATGCATAATATCACGTGAACTGACTGGAAGGTAGAATGCAAATATGACTCTGGTCTATGCTCTGGTTATCATTTAATAAGGTTTTATTTTTTTAATTGAGATTTAAAACATTGGGGTGTGTGTGTGTCATTGAGTGATGTGGATTTTACAAATGAAGGCAATAGCCTACATTGTGTCCCACAATTTAACATGGCAGATATTTTTTAATGCATATGAGCAACTAAATAAGTAAGCATTGTGTTTGTATGGCGATGCCTTGCATATCCACTGAAATCTCAATGAATTCCATACTGGATATAATGTGTAATATATACTGGATATAATATATATTATATACTGGATATAATATGCCAGTGGCTGTCATTAAACTTTATTGTGAAGCTTGTCGTACAGTGGGTCGGGAGGGACAAACCCTACGGGGAATTTGAGTTTATTCTTTCATAATCGACGCAGTAAGAGCGTAAACAATGATGGAGTGAGCGCAGACGCAGAGACTTGATGTCCATCCAAGTGTGCAACTCTAAACCCCCCCCAGTGTATGGGTTTGTATGTTTCCTGCCATGACGGAGCCTCCTCACCACACACACACACACACACACACACACATACACACACAGCTCACAGGACTCTCTATCCATGGTGATGGGTCTCCAGAAATGACTAGGAACAGGTGTCACTTTAATTATGGGGGGGCCTCCGTGCATCCGAGTCCGGCGCACGGCAGCCAGTGGTAGACTGGGCTCTGTTAATTAACCTTGGAGGTCTGTGACGGAGTTGCAGTGACAGGCGTGTTCGCCGGGCCGGTACCACGGATACAACAGACACCGTATCTCTGCCGGTCTGTACGACTCCCGCGCTTTTAATTACAGGCACCCGGGGACTCTGCACTCAGATGTCTTCACGCAAACACACACAGCATCTTGTCAGGTTTCATTATTTTGATGGTAGTCTCTCTATATTTACACACGAGTGTGAGATCAGCATCTTGGTCTTTGCGCCAATCCTAACAGCACAAGATCCAAGTGTACCATAACACCTCCAACAGACACTTGTTCTGCATGTGTACACACACACACACACACACACCTTTTTAATCCTCCTTGTTAATTCTCTCTGGTTTCCTACAATCATGCAATCTCTCTCTGATTACAATCATATTCTGATTATAATCAATCTTCATGTCTGTGAGGTCCTACTCAACTCACTTCAGCTCACAATCCAGTAGAGAAGGACTCATCTTCTGCTTGGTCCATGCATCACAGCAGCCCTCATTCTATTACATGATGTTCTTCACACCACACAATACAGACGATCTGTGTGATACAAGCGTTCAGACCAATGAAGATATGGAAAGTATGATTGGCAAAATGAGGAGAAAAAAAATGCAATGCAATTATATTGGCAATTATCAGACACAGTAGATGTTCTACCTTACTGCCAGAGGTGGAGAATGTGAAGTGATTTTAGGATTTTGGTGTTTTGACAATAAGAGAGTTCCTCAATGATTTGAATTGCTCTCATCTCCTCATTTAGTCTCCTCTCTATCCCTCTCCTCCTCCCCCTACTCCTCTCCTATTTCATTTACTCTTCCTCTCCCCCTACTCCTCTCCTATTTCATCTACTCCTCCTCTCCCCCTACTCCTCTCCTATTTCATCTACTCCTCTCCTCCCCCTCCCGACTACCCCTCTCCTCTCTCCTTCCTCCTCTTCAACTATATTTTGTCTCCTCTACTCCCCTCTCTCTTCTCCTCTGTCCTCCTCCTCTCTCATATATTTAGATGAAGATAAATGCTTTATAGGAAACGTAATGCATTGGCGTTGCACCACTTAAATACATTATGATGACAAAAGAGCTCCTGTGATATAAATGTGTTTTTTTAATTCAACTCGTCTGTTAGCGGGTGATTTTCTTACCATTGATTGTGCTGGTTTGTATTTGCAGTCAGAGATATGTTTGTTGAGAAAGCGTTTTAGGAAGCAGTCCAACTCTAATGTGTATAATGTAATGTAATGTGAAATAATAGCTTCTCCAATTTGTGTGAAAAATACATAACACCGATTATTCAAATCCAATGACGACGTTGTACACACACAGCCACTCATTGTTTTACTTGTATTCATTTGAACATACATAATGCACATACACAAACCACTTCATACAACCATAACGCATAGATTTGGTTTCATATAATATAATACACTTATCTTTATTTGAGTTGACTTGTGTTGGAGGGATGCTGGACAGCAGCTGGTTTAAACACAGGGGGGGGGCTGATCGATTGGACTCATTGGGAGAGACTTTCATGTTACTCATAGGGGAAATGGAAAGACTTATGTTTGAACAGTGACACACACACACAGATCATTTTATTTGACTAATCAGTGCTATTCATTTTCCACTGAAATTGTAAAAATCTATACTCCTTCTCCTGACAGCAGGAACAAAACGTACTGCCATTAAATGTGTTAGCCTGGTACATAGCTTATGCCATTTCTTTATCTTTTTACTGGGACTTATTAAAAGCGAAACAGAGGCTGCTGCTCTGCAAATGCATCACTACTTCTGTTCTGAAGCATCTTTCATTAGCTGGTCCTCCCTGCGCTCAGGGAGACGACCTCCAGGCTCAGGCTACTCCTTCACTGTTGGCTTTTCTTTCTGCTACCGACATGACTCTACACACTTACACAGGATAAGGCAACTGCTTGGCAACAAGGCTACAGAAAACGTGTCAAACGTGTCAAACGTGTCAAACATGTCAGGTTAAGCCATGTTTGGGAAATGAGTGCAACAGAAAATGAAGAAAGAGAAGAAAAAACACGAGCACCCAATGAACGAATGCATCAGATCAAGTTACGATGACAAATTCTCACTTGTACCCCTGTGCATAAGTACTGTGATTACTGCACAACTTACAGCTCATAGTCATTCAGAATGATCCCGTATTTACAAAAAGGTATTTACAAAAATATATTTTTTAAAGCGTTTTGAGTTAAAGCTGAGTTTGAACGGAGACATATTTTATACAAACGTAATACTTTTACAATTGTCTGTTTCCCATTCATTTAAATGAGACGCTTTCTACTGTAATTCTGTTGAGTTGTTTCTCCTTCAATAATGATTTACATTTAAATGAAATAAAGACCAACAGCCTAATGAAAGCACACACGGTATAAGAGAGCAAATATAGTATTGAACTCATTCAACTGGCGCTAGCTGTTCAGCCCTCTGCTGATTGGGTCGGAGGATTATCAAATCAAATGATTAGTATTGGCATCCAATCACATTGGTTCACACCCAAGCCATCGTTATTCTCACAGCATTCTCAACTAATTCAAATTCACACCGCCTCTCCATCCCCGTTGTTTAGTCTCTGAATCTTATGTTACTTCTTGCAGTCTCTGCATAATGAGCTAACTTCTGCTTCTGCATAATGAGCCAACTTCTTGCCGCTACGCCCCACAAGTCAAATTAATCACATGATGTAACTTGTATATATTTATTTATTTTACATATTTTGTGTTACTTCCAATAGATTTCATATCTGCCTCATTTTCTGCTTACTCAGTTGCTCCTCCATTCCAGTATTTTAACTAATTAAAGGTGCTGTCCGCGCAGTCGGCTGCTCTTGTCGATAGCAGGGAGTCTGTGTTTCTCTTGCACTTGATGGGTGGAGGAAATATACCGTGAGTGCGGGGGGGAAATCTATAATAATAATTCAGCCAAACCTAGGAAGTGTTGTTATGGCCTCGAGCCCTCGCTGCCTTTATGTCCCGTTCTCTCGTTCCTGAGTGAAACCCGCTCTGGCAGCCAATGGGAGGATAGCAGCGCTGCATCCCACGTCCCGGTTTCTCCTCTAGATTTCATGTGCCAACGCTCGTCGTTCTTCTGCTCCTCTCCCCGGGAAGCCTGGGACGGCTCTGTCTCTCCCTGCATACGAACGCTATACGCTCGACGCTTTCTGAGAACCGAGAAGCCGGCAGGCGACGGCGTCTCGGTGCTGATGTGGGATCCTTGCAAGTTTGTTGAAAATGCACTTTTAAAAGGTTTATACTCTCACTACATAGAACAGCATGACCACTGTTGGTTGAGTGTAGTTGTGATTATCTTTAGCAAACCAATGCTAGAGGTGGCATCAGGTCATGAAGTGTGTGGATGTGTTGTGGTGCGGTTAGACTACAGATTACTCCCAAGTGTGTCAGGAGAAGACACACACTTCTTAAAATTAACCCGCGGTTCATCTTGTTTGAATGATTTAAATGACAAACAAATGCATATAATAACCCTAATAGGGCGATTACAACTAGAAGTGCATTGTTATTAAGACTAAGTGGGACAGACACCTATGCTGTAATTATAGTTCAGTAAACTGGGCAAAGTGCTCCAAGCACATTCAGATTCATTAGACAATATGTTAATTAATAGGCCTATATCTGACAGGATATATTACACACTACATTTACCAGCAGCTGTAGGATGCCAACAGAAAAATATCCAAACCAATATGTGACAAAACCAAGTTCAGTTTCTACAAATGATGTTTAACTCAATAGTAGGTTAGCATTAGATGTAATCTAAACCAAACCGCTGCAGGGCTTCAACAGAGGCTTGTGTACCAAAAATAATGCTGCATGTTATTTATGCAATTAATCGACTTTAGTTTAACACTTGGGTGAGAGAGGAGCGCTCTATACAAGCCTAGAGCACCAATACCACCGCTTCATCAAGATACACACATAGAGATAAAACACACACAACACTAAAGCTAAAAGTAATGCACACTGCACTCGGTATGTGGGTTGAATGTGTACACACTACGCTCCAGGGAATACGTGCGTCAGGATCTAGGCCCGAACCCAATAACAATATCCCCCAAAAATATCCCCTACAAACAACTCTTTTAAAATGTGGAAACAGTGGTTGACTATAGAAATAGCAGCTTGGGAAATGTGAAAACGAAGCAGGATATCTGTTCCCTGTTCGCGTTCAAACTGAGGGCAACCGGGGAACCACACTTCCACAGGCCGGGACCCAGGTGACCCAGGTGCTTCTGGAGGTGCTTTGGGCCCAGGACCCCCAAATGTGCTCACATTCTCATTACTATTTATATTCATGATGAATTATATTCATCATGTCATATCTATATTCATCATGTCATATCTATATTCATCATGTCTATATTCATCATGTCTATATTCATCATGTCATATCTATATTCATCATGTCATGTCTATATTCATCATGTCATATCTATATTCATCATGTCATATCTATATTCATCATGTCTATATTCATCATGTCAATATTCATCATGTCATGTCTATATTCATCATGTCATGTCTATATTCATCATGTCATATCTATATTCATCATGTCTATATTCATCATGTCATATATTCATCATGTCAATATTCATCATGTCATGTCTATATTCATCATGTCATATCTATATTCATCATGTCTATATTCATCATGTCATAGCTATATTCATCATACAACAAGTCACAGGAATGAGTAAAAGGTCTCCTGGTTTGTGCTCATTTCACCAGGTTGAGATGGTTTGGTTGAGGACCAGGTTGAGATGGTTAGGTTGGGTTAGGTTTGGTTGGTTGGGTTGGGTTGGGTTCTTCTAACCTAACACAGGCAGCCCTGGTGCTCAGAGGAAATGGAGCACACAGCCCCGCCCCTATTTCTACCTTCTGGTCCGCCGGCCAGGTGCTATTCCCACCTGTCACACGGATAACACACACCAGCGTTACTACCTACTGTTGGCCTACTGTTTATTTGATCGACGTCTGCACATACCTCGATATGTGGAGAATTATGTTAGAACCTAAGCTTTCTCCATATGCTTTACATATGTCTGATATCATACGGATTAAATTATGCTACAAGAACACGTGTTCAGGAGCGCTTTAAGCAAATTTGCTTTCACTCTCATCTTCCAAACATGCCATTCTATATATTTGATTGTATTGTATTTGTACTATTATGAAAGCGCTTCCCCAAACTGTGCAGGCCTACTGAGGTGGGCAGAAGATGTACAAACCAAAGCCAGATGACAAATACTTTGGTTGCAGAAGTCTCGTGTTTACCGAGGGTTTACTGTGCATCATCAGCGTTCTCTGAACAGGTGCTCAGCCTCATTTAAATATGCTAATAGAACAACCGGTCCTGAGATGCATCTCTCACTTGTACCTCGTTTGCTCTCTCTCTCCCTATGCCTCTCTCTCTCCCTCCTCTCCACGCTATAGTTCCTAAAATGTCTACCCTGTATGTTTATTTGATCCATTTTTTCTATTTATGTTCCTCCAAGAGGTTTTTTTAGAAGAGCGGTTTAGTCTACAGCTGTTGGAGTTTGCATTTGATGGTTCTACAAAAAAAAGACATGAAAAGTGAAGACGGCGGCATTCAAAAGATGAACATATCTTTTTACTTGGCACTTTCATGAATGTGCTTGTGAAATGAGACGCTTTCAGGGTGGGAGGTTAATGCAATTTGACAAAAGGGAACACAAGAAGCGCTGCATTATCTCGCCCCATCTTTCTCCCAGTCTTCCAATTATGATCACAGTTGGGAATGCTTCTTCAATCACCTCATAATCCAGGCTGATTACATTTGACATTTCACTTGGATCTACCGTAGGTCTCCTTTCCCCATTTATGGAATCGCCTCTTCATTATGCAAACCGGGTTTTTCACAGGATGAACACTCTGGGACAAACAACGTGTCGGCAGATTCACGCTGTGTTTGGAAGAAGAAGAAGAGGAAACTGAATCTGCATCAGTTGATTGTTTACTGAGCAGCATTTTGTTCATAACTGAACCAGAAATTGTCATGGATGTTTAGGCGGTGAATGATGTTAATGTTTGTTTTAAATATTCATATTACGCTACGTTACTTCCCCATACCTGTTATGATGATTTAAAATCAGCATCTCGTTGTGCAGAGGACAAACCACCCCGTGATGGGTTGCTGCTCTTCTCCTGTTTGTTTCATGACGCAGGTTGACCACAGGGGGGCAGTGTGGACCCACTCGGCCCCCTGCCTGTCACCCTCATGTTAATGAGCAGCGTTTAGGCATTCAGAGCAGAATGACTTGGAAGTCTTGTATGTTTGATCTTTGGTCTGAGATGTTTGATCTCTGCCAAGGTCTCTGTCTGTCATTAGTTCCTCGTTACTTGCTGTGATTCGGATCTACTGTTGAAGTCCACATGAAATCAGCATTCGCTGAAAACTTGGGTATTATTAATCATCCAATCAAACCAAAGATCAAAAACCACATCCTACCAATGTATTTTTTAGATTTTTTAGTTTTTGCTTTACAAATACATTTATTTTATTCTCCCCCACAACTAATAATTAGCACTGAGCTGCCTTCACTTCACTCCCAGCTTGGTCTCCATGTGGAAGCGGTTCGCGTCGGCCTGACCTAGAGGAGATGTTGTGCTCGTTAGACGGATGACTCCATGCTTCCCTTCGCTCCTCCTCTGCTCCTCCTTTGACTCCAGGCCTCCTCGCCTCCGTCCGAACCCCCCCTCCCCATCATCTACTGCTTTCACCCTTGTGTGAATAACTCAATAATTCCCATCCGTGGCACAATTAGGGTATTATTACATCCTCCGCTGAACCTTCCCTGCTCCGGGGAGGGGGGGGG
>OMKN01006758.1:1439-11832 GCA_900302345.1 Melanonus zugmayeri | reverse complement strand
TAGATTCCAAATACATAATAAAAATGTACCGTTGGTTTACTATTGTGTGATTGGTGGATTTGACCAAGTGGATATAAGTGTGAGTACAAGTGGCTGTATCTCCGAAGACATTTTGTGCATCAGTTCGTAACACGGTACAGTCGACAGAACGGTGCCAGGTTAGTGTTGATAACGCACTAGAGAGGCTAGACGCAATATTCGCCTCTGATTGGCCAACATCACTGTGACGGGCAGTGCTGTTAGCCAATCAGAGGCAAGTCATTTAAACGTCACAAATATTCATGAGTAAGGGCCGAAAACGGGTCGTTCTTTCCGCCCACATCATTCACCTAACTAGAACAGCCTGAAACAGGCGCACGGGAGCATTTTTTCACCAAAACCGGCTCAGATGGCATTCATTAATACTAGAGACCACGCAAAATTGATGACAAAACGATGCAATGACACCTTATATGTCAAAAATATGCATATGCGATCCCATATGCATATCAGGGGACCCCAAGGTTGGGAACCACTGACCTAGACCCACCAAACCTGGACTGTATTATCATGCGGACCCTATAGACTCTTTACAATGATGTTTCAGATTTGTGAAACCTCTTGTATATTTGTGAAAACAAAGAAAGCTGATTTTTCCCTGCCAGCTCCCTAGAACAAAGTCCGGGTAATGAATGTATTATATGTATGTATGTATTAATGATGTATTATAGCAGTCCGGGTAATGCCCATGTGTGAACATTGCATGGCTGCTACATGGGAGCGTCGAAATGAAAATTCATAGTTTTCCGAAAATGAACTAAACACACGAACGAAAAAGAACCACGTCAGAACAATCGATATGACTAAAAAAACAATAATTAAAATACTCAGTGTGTACTTGAGCTTACCTTGATGAAATGTTCACTGCAAAGCCGTGTGGACTTCAGCAATGGTTGCATTGTTTGCCCTCCCTGGGGCCAGAGGCTCCCTGGGGCCAGAGGCCTGATAAATCCACCATCTCCTCTTCTCTGGGTTTTCTGTCTCGGATGGGATTCTGTAAAAGTACCTTGGTTAGTGCATCCGACTGAACGAACAACAAACCTTGTCAAAATAGCTGGAGGGCAGCTGGAGAAAGCTTTATTTTGCCCTCCAAGGACGTGACGTCATGCGAAAACTATGAATGAATGGGAGCGGAGTGATGGATGCTGTGGATTATGCAAATGAGGGGCACCCAGCGTGACGCAACACCTCTGGAAACTTGTGTACAAACCTTTAAACTAACTGTTGTTGATCTAAAATGAATACAGATTCAGCAACTGTGTTTTCAGAAACACATTTCGTAATAATAACAGAAAGTTGCCAAAAAAGCCGCCATGTTGGTCCGTTTTGAAATCCCCGAGCAGATACCAAGCGAGTGAACGCGCACCTGCACCTGTTGGAGGAAATATATGACGCAGATACATGTAGGTAGGTTGCACTTTCACTACATCCCTCTCTCCAACCAAGTAAATTATAATTACACGTCATTATAAGATAGCACTGTCACTATGAAACCTTTTGATATCACTATGAATCCATATGACCAACTATCACACAAAAAGACAAAGTTAGATGGTAACATTGTATTTAGAAACACTGACATAAGACGCATTACACTGATGTGCTTTCTTCACCCTATGTTCTCAATAGAGAACATCTGCCGCATGAGGTGGAGAAGCCTGAGAGACATTTTTCAAAAAGAAAAAAAGGAGCAGGAGAGACACAGGAGCGGGGCTGGGGCCTCATCACAGCGTCCATTGCGCTACATGTTGATAATGGAGTTCCTAATCCCCTTTGTGGAAAACCGAGGAACGGGCTCTAATATGATGAGGAGAGTCCCAGCCAGTCCAGCAGTATCCATCCACCCCCCCTCCCTGCATCCAGCCAGCTGCACCCACCCCACAGCCAAGAGAAGGGGGTGAGTAGACAGCAGACACCAAACGGACCCATTTATAGAAAAGAGACTCCTCCTTGCCTTCAACGAGACAAACTCCAGCCCCCCACCACACCCACTACAGATGTGGATGAACTTTATTTGCAAAGCCTCCTGGCATCTCTCAGGAGGCTTCCTGAAAGGAAAAAGGAGGTCACATTCCACCAACTTCTTTTTGAGGCAGGAGAGGACCAAGTTCATTTCAGATTAGTGTAGGTTAGGTTATATATTCAGTTCAGTTGGGTATTCATTTTTGTTGTGTATTACGCTTGTGTTATGTTCCATTTTGTGTTATGTTAAATGTTAAATTGTTGAAGTTGTTTATAATTAATCTCTTTTGCACAACATGGACTATATATTTATTTTATAATCCACTGCTTATATCACATGATAGTTGCAATAGTAGATCTAAAAGGCTGTAGTTCTTCTACAGCCTTTGCACTAATCAAAATAAAATTCAGTTGTCGTAGGTCAAGTTTCCTTATGAATATTGTTTGGGAGCGGACAGATTTGGGATTGGGCCTATTTGTGCAGACTATATAAATTGTGCTTATAAAGACAGTACAGTTGTGCTTATAAAGACAGTACAGTTGTGCTTATGGAGACAGTACAGTTGTGCTTATGAAGACAGTACAGTTGTACTTATGAAGACAGTACAGTTGTGTTTGTGCAGACAGCCTCTGGTGAGTCTGAAGCACCGCTGGACACCATCTCATCCAGGTGAAGCTCCCACACCAACCGATGGTACTCGCCGTGTTGTTTGCGGGTCTGGAGGACAGAGTGAACCGAGTATTGCGAGCTTGCGTGCGTGTGTGTCTACTTTTTTCACGTGCCGCTGCGCCTGTGCGCGCCCCTCTGGCCATTTGTCACCCTAGGCGACCACCTAGCTTGCCTATGCTCAGAACCGGCCCTGGGTGTTCATGTTTCCGGCGGGAAGGAGAGCACCTGTCATCAATCAACAAAATACCCAAATCACAATGCACAGGCGGTGGTGTCGCCAATTTATCTTTGTTTTCACAAATAGGTTTCACAATCAACATGGTTGTAAAGAGTATTTAGGGTCCACATGATAATTCAGTCTAGGTTTGGTGGGTCTAAGTATTGTGGTTTTCATTGTAGACCTGGTCTAATGTGGACTACATAATACAAATCATTAAAGATCACAAACAAATCAAATGTCTTGCTATTTCACAAATAAAGTTCACTAATCAGTGGTTTTAACATTCAAGTATTATTTACATCTCAGACGTTCTCATTGATTCTGTCATGTCCAGTGGCTGGACATCTAAAATCCCTGTCTTTCGTCTTCTTATGGAAGCCAACAGCCAATCAGAATTTACCTTCTCCAATTCTCTGATTGGTTGATTTTGTAGCACAGTTGTAACGCTGTGCCAAGTTGAGCAAGTGTGCAGGCAAAGTTGAGCGCGCACAGAGGGGGGGAAAGAGAGATAAATCGTGTGCAGCGGTCTGCCAGCGCACCGAGCAAGAGTTTGTGAGAGGAAATATGAGTAAAACCGAGTGAGAGGGGTGTTAATATGGATAATAGCAAACATGCAAATACATATATTGAGCGCAATAGATGCTCAAACAAAAATATTTTGTGCTTGCGTATGATTTCGCTTCAAAATATAATTTTTGTGCTTGCAAAAAATATTTTTCGGTGCTCCAACTCTCCCATTGCTCGCTCAGGAATGAGGCACAAATATAACGCCATACAGAAAAGGCCCAAGGCAAGACTTTTATGTGGGGCAGCAAATCAGATACATGCGCTCTCCACTCCTTTTCTCTCTTTCTCTCTCACCGTCTTTCTTCTCTCTTCTCTCTTTCTCATCCTCAAAGGGAAGTTCAAAGTCTATATATTTAGACCTGCTTCATGGAAATCGTGAGAGATCGACGTCATGCCATTTCTATTTTTTACTCACTTTTAAAGCGATCAAAAAAATCGCTTTAAAAAAAAAAATCCCCATCACCAACTGATGAGAACGAGAGCCGGGTTTCCACCTCAAACACATGTTGAACAAACACATGTTTTCTTTTCTTTTTTTAAGGAACGGCGCTTGAGCAGGTTGATACACTATATTTTCACACTATATTTTCGGCTTGGGGTTAGGTCTGAGGTCCCGCTGTCGTGTGAAGAGGAAGCAACACGAGTCGGCCTAAATCTAATGCGCAATCAATCAGGGTAATGCGAATGATCTCGCTTGTTCTCCTGTTTCTCACAGCAGGCGATCACTAGTCTTACCCGCTCACCTGTGAGTGTTCGACAACCAGGCAAATACACAACCCACTTCAGGTAAACACAATGCCTCCTGTTGAATCAATTAGTTGCATTATAATTATCTTTAGTCATGTATAGAAGTTGTGCGATTATTGCTACCGGGGACGTCTTTTATTAGTGATGAAGGCAAGGGCGAAATAGTGAGGCACACATTGTGGGGGGGGTTCGGGAGTGTGGGGTCTTCCAATTAAACTCTACGTTAACTTTGAGCCAACCATGTGAAAGAACTGGCCGGCAAATGCGCTGTCACTTCATCCGCAAAATCAGATTTCTGGATGTTATGCTGAAATATTGGAGGGGGGGGCAAATGAGCGCTCTTTGAACATTGGTGGAGACACCCCCCCGGTCCCCCCTGGGAATTTCACCCCTGATGAACGGACTGACTAGCTGTCTCGTATGTTCTTTGATGATTATACAGGAGAAGAGGTGTGAAATCTCAGTCGGCTGGATGGTCGCAGCGTGAACATTCACACCTAGAGGAAAATGAAGGATAAAAAATAAAAAATAATACACACCTGCACAATTACAGAGGAATTATAAATGCATGCTTTTGTGCGTACCTTTTCTCTTTGATTTGAATTCCAAGTGGATGAACCCGCAGTGAACCTGGATATGAGGTTTTTTTCTTTTTAAAGATGTGTGCTGGCTATGGAAGGCAATATAATAAAAAAATAAAAAAATACAGTCTTATGAGCCTCACTGACAATCGACACGCCCATAGGCCATTTGACTATACAGGATACGGGTTGGTGAATTCTTTTGGCCTCCCGTCTGCACCAAAAAGGCGTTTCAGGTCACTGAAAACAAAACTTTCTGGGTGGAGATTTTTCAAAACCCAATTTTCGGTGTATTCGCGTGGGCCGGTGAAATGGAGGTTTTGCAAAAGATGAAAGTATGACCTCGATATACACGTGGCGATTGTTGTTTCACACACCGAGGCCACTTCTCCTGGGTCTTGTTAACTTTGTATTCAAGTGTAACTCTTAGAAACAACTCCACCTCGTCACCTCTCCAAACAAATATGCTGTTGTGTTGCTCCAGAAGAAGCCCATCAATCTTTAAATCTAAAAAAAGCTTTATATTCCGGATCCATTTACTTTAGATCAATGGACAATGAAAATGTACAAACTAGTGTTAAACAAATAAACAAATAAACGCACGTCACCAGGGAGTAGCTGTGCAGATCTTATCACAGTTGGAGTCACACACACACACACACAGCGCAGGGTTGACCTTGGAGCATGCTCAGCCCCCATTGGCGACCAAATACTTTATCTGTACTGTCTGCAAACAGTACAGGTGTATTGTGGTGTACTGGGCTATTTATTATATATTTTTTTTAATCTACTTACTATTTAGTCCTTCCCGTTCAGATGACTTCATTGAGCCTTAGGAGCCAGTGTGTGAGAGGATGCTGTACATCTGGCAGGATATTAAAAGGCCATTAAGATGGATGGCATCCAAGAGTCAAGACTCTTCCTTTCTCACTCCCTCCCAGCTTTAATAGGGGTTTTGAATCCTGTCCCAAAGAGTCATGGCCATTTTATTAACTGTACTGCATTCGTCCGGTGCGAGAGACCCTTTTCACAGAGGCATCATCTAGGGACGAACACAGCTGTTCCTCATAACACAAATGATGGGTCTGCTCTTTTTATGGACCAGGGCCCGGGTAGGAGACTAGTCATGATAACACACATGGACTGGGGACCGTGTGCCCTGGTCCAGACAAGCAGCAGACCCATAGTTAGTGTTATGAGCGACACCTGGTTGTCCTACGATGACGCCTCTGTGATCAGGGTCTATTGACACATATCACTTGCTTCATCCAATCAGAAGACCAGCCTTAGGATTCTTTATTCCTTAAATAGGTTTGTAGGTATTTGCGTGTATATATATATATATAGCAATGTCATTCTACCTTCTCACACATCCACTACGCGCCTCAATTTACATTTCTTTTGACTGGATTCTTGTCTATTGAGCTGAAAATTCAGTCGCTCGTTTCGCCTTGTTACCGAGCCCTCCTTTGTGCTTTTCTGGCACCAGTTGAATTGTGAATGAGCGATTGTGTGTGTGTGTGTGTGTGTGTGTGAGTGAGTGTGTGTGTGCATATATTTGTGTGTGCGCGCACGCTCACACACTTGCATGCATGTGTCTGTGTGTGTGTCTTGCCCGCCCCACTCCACCACCCACTTGTAATGTTGTTTTGACCTCACTAGTGTTCCGTGCCGTTACTCTATCGATTTCAATTCCCCGACGTCATGTTTATTTTAAGACCCTCTGTGATTCATCGGCGCAAGGAAAACACAGCACCACAGAGGAAGCTCATTAAGGCTTTTGTTGGATGTGTGCTGAAACTTAAATGTTTTCCTAGATTTATTTTGTTTGGTCTTGGGCCCTGTATTATTAGCTTTGGAAAAGAATGTTTAAGACAGAAGTTGTCTTTGCTCTTAGTTTTTTTTCTCTCTCTCTCTCTCTCTCTCTCTCTCTCTCTCTCTCTCTCTCTTTCTCTCTCTCTCTGTGTCTGTGTGTGTGTGTGTATGTTTATCTTTTGATCCTTTCCTGTCATATCATCTGTTCTCTGCATGTGAAAACACGGTTATGTGATTATGTGCTATCTGATCAGATTATGCGGTTGCATTCAAATGCATTGTATCGGTGGCCGTAATACGGTTGATCCGTGGGCATCTGATATGTTCTTCAACAGGGATTTAAACAATCCTTACCTCAATTATTACTTTAAAAAGACAGATCTCAAAATATCTCTATCTCTATCTCTATCCAAACTGCCTGCTGATAGTTCATTTACATGCTGTTATGATTGATAGGCAAATCTGGAAATCTGAAATGTCATTATTCAAAGTTTGTTCGCAGTTATTTCAATTATTAAAATATGTGGTGTTGATAGGAAAACATGTTAATAGAATAGAATGCATATTACTGAGCATAATGACTACTGAATTGTACTAAGTTTTGGCTGGTACAAATATGCATAATAACGCATCGGGACAATGTGCATTAAAATAAATTCCAAAAATCCATTACAAACTATGCCAAACCATGCAGTTAATTTAACCTCTTTTGTACGGTACATTAGTAATGCAGAACAGATTTGACACGCTCACAGTCCACTGTGCAGTAGCGGCTCTTGCGGTGGTCCACACATAAGACCTGCGGACATTTAGGAGGTATTGACAAGTGTATTGATCGGTTTTAGTTTCCACCGACGCTTGCATTACAGGTGACGGCTGTTGAACAATAGCTAGCATAAACGGCCTGGTTCTCAACATTAGAACATGTGAAAGTGCTGACACACGTTGAAGCTTTCATATAAAACACACTTACTTGAAGTCTGCCGACTCATTTGAGGTGAAAAGGTTAAATGTACAGCAGGTATTGGATTGCTGTTAGGAAGTCATAATTGGACATTAGTCTGTGAGCTACTGGAGGACGGAAAAACAGGTTGTTAACCACTCACATCGTAATCATACTGCCCTACAAAGGAGCAAGGCAGTAACTCCCCAGAGTGCAAAACTATGAAAAATGCCTGCAACTATTTTGGCTGGACAACAAGAAAAGTTTTCTTGTTGTCCAGCCAAAATAGTTGCAGGCAGATCATTGGTTATGTGGCAATTTTATAGGTTTATAGTAGGTTTTTTTTCTTCTACATACTAATTCTGACCTCTGATTTGACCTTTGACCCTTATTTGGGAGTTACTGTATTCTTCCTTTGCATGGCGTACCAAAACATATGGGCTCATACTAGGGCTTGCACAGAAAAGTCGACTAGTCGACATCATGTCACTAGTCGATGTCACTACCACAAGTCGACACCTACCAGGAGACGTTGACTAGTCGTTGACCACATGATTTCACATTCATTCAGCATTATTTTTTTCCCAACCGCGCCAAGTCCCGCCCTACTCTGCCTCTGATTGACTTACTCTGATATTTCACCCTAACCTTAACCAATCATCACTCCCCAACCTAAACCTAGGGCAGGACTTGGCGCAAATGCGGTGGCCGGTGGGGGGCATTTTTTGTTCAGAATAGCCCCGTTTACACAGCCGATTCAATGCGGGAATGTTGCGTCATCAACGACTAGTCAATGACTAGTCGACTTTATTGATCGACTAGTCGACTTTATTGATCGACTAGTCGACTTGAAAAATTCAGAAGACCCCTAGTTCCAACCAAAGTAAAAGGCAGTAACTTCCATTTTATCTTTGGAAGTTTCGTTTTAAAAAGCAGTATAATGACAAATATTATAAAATCCTTAGTCTGATAATGACATCAGATGAAATTGCACCTTTTGTTGTTATTCATTTAATTATTATTATGTATTTATTTATAACTTATTATATTACGGTATGCATGTGATGTTCAAAGTATCTTTTACAATCAAGTTATTTAAATTGTTTTTGGATGTTTCTGAGCATTTGAAGCTACTAATATTTATGTTCTAATTAACTAAAAACCAATAATGCTGTTTGCTTTAATGCATCAATAAAGGCTGTTGATGTTATGTTGTGCAGTCGGTCTGTTTTAGAATAGCCTCATCATAATAATTATGATTGAGCAAAATGAGAGCAAAAGGTGCAATTTCATCTGATATCATTATCAGAACACCGCGTCCTACTGAATGTGATGCGAGCATCAGCGACCAAATCAGTTTGATTGCTTTGTTTTCCATTGATGTCCTGACCGGCTGCGAGCGACGCAGCACAACGTTTTGAGTCGGATGCCCTGTTTCTATTTCCTGTTTCTATTTCCTGTCGCTCGCGTTGGAAAATAATGGATGAGGAGCGGCTCATTCATTTAGTTGAAAGTTAGTTAGAGTTTAGTTCATGGCAGGTTCGGTGCGGACAGAGAGCGTCCGATGTGACGCGATGCAGCGCGATAGTTGGACACTCGCATTCAGTTAGGACACGGTGTAAGGATTTTATAATATTTGTAATTATACTGCTTTTTAAAACTAAAGTGATCAGATAAAATGGAAGTTACTGCCTTTTACTTTGGTATGAGCCCATATGTTTTGGTAAGCAATGCAAAGGAAGAATACAGTAACTAAAGTTAGGGCGGTTTACCTTGGTTTCTCGAGGGCTTTTTGGAGTTACTGTAAATACGTCCCTCTATTTTCTCCAAAATACACACATTTGAGACAAAATATTTAATGTCACTTAACTTTTTTTGACCAAAATTGAGTTACTGCCTTTCTCCCTCCTTTGTAGGGCAGCATAGTGAGTGAAGGTTTTTTTAAACTATAGATTACATCCTAACACATGTAGTGGAAGAAAAAAGCTCTAAATAAAATGTCACCTAAATTCACACTTTTTTTGCCAACTCGCAACATCACACTACTCAGAAAAGACTGCATATAGGGTACACATGGTGTGAAAAATGTACACACATTCTCACCGCCCCTGGATTTTTATATTCGGAAAGTGGCATAAGTACACTTTTCATGTGTATGCATGGTTTATACATTTGGCCCAGGGGACGTGCAGAGGATGTTAGAGGGACAAGGCGATTTTTGCAAATAATTAAATAAATATATGCCTGGAATGACTACGTTTGCGACACTGTTAAAGGGATGTTAAAATGTATGTATTTAAAACAAACCCATGACTGAGGTTGGTTCAAACACTGTTTGTTAATTGTTAATTAATGATACATGCAATGCATTTTGAGCTGCTAAATGAACGAAAATGAACAGTATATTTATACTTTGTTTGGCCACATACCTGATGTCTGCCTCAAAGTAACTCATCAGTGATCACGCTGACTGACTCACGCTGACTGTCAGGTGCCTATGCATGCGTGCAATTTCATGTGTATGTGCGTTGTTTCACCATAGAAATACTGTGACAACTCGGAAAAAACGAGCTCCGACTTGTTAAAAATGAATTGAAAGGTTGTCCAACTCGGAATTACAGGTCGGAAATGCGGGTATCATCAGAGCTTGACTTCAGTAACATCAAACATGGCAGCCTTCATCATTACTAAGAATGAAATCATTATAAAAGTGTTTGTTGACGTTTTAACACATAATTTGATGTGTAATTATGCAATATGTGGAATTTAACAGCTATTTTACCGATTCAATTAGCTAGCCATAAATTGCTGCTGCATACATTTTTTGTATGCCGCAATGAGCCACAATA
>OMKN01006658.1:6458-18451 GCA_900302345.1 Melanonus zugmayeri | reverse complement strand
GGGGCGGGGCCTGGGAGGCTAGGATATTGGGTAGTTCAGTCTCTAACCTGTCTCTTCCCGTCAGGTCTCTGAGCTAGTTCGTCTGTCGCTCTGCCCAACACTGAGTTGGTGGTCATGGCTGATAATGACTGTGTTTTACATTCCTTAGTAAAGCAGTGCTTAACTAAGGAATGCACAAGGACATTCTCATTCTCACTACAGTGCATCAAGAAAATGTGGCAACAGTTTCTAACAGTAGACATCACACATATCCCAGATAACATGTTTGGCCTAGTGACATGCAAGCTAATGGTCGACGTTTCTTCTATCGCAGTCTAAAAATAGCAACAGCAAACAGGAGGCTCCCTCTTTCACATTGTGTGTGTGTGCGTGTGTGTGTGTGTTTGCCAAACAGCCATTCACTGTAAGGTTTTGTTCGACATGGCAGCGCACACATTGGACCGTGATCTCGCATCTTGTTCTGACACGTCAATTTGAATGTATTCTGTATTCCAGGATTACTTGCGCACCCAGAGCACAAGCTTTTCACACATGACCACACTCTTATTGGATATTGTAGAAAGCGATGCCAGAGATGATATTATTTATTTATTATTTATCTGTCTTTTCTTGAACCAGAATAGCAGGGATTAATTTGTGCCGGATCCTGTTCCGGCACAAATTAAGCCCCGCTGTTGTGGGACCTCTAGGTTTTTAACCACCTGTGTTCCGGTACCTATTTGCGGTATATCCGGTACAGACTAATTTTCAAGCAATTTCACGTTCTTTATTAGTTTAAATTAATTCTTAAAAAGTCTGGAGATTTGGTACAAGTTGGAATTGGTATAAGCGAGTGCACTGAGCGAAAAGGTCACTGGGTAATTAGGCCACCGCTGTCACGTACGCGGCACCAGTAGGATTTTGAAGACTTTTGCGAATAATCTGTTTACCGGCCTACTTTAGATTATAGAAAGCGACAAACGCAGTCATATCGGTGAGTGGTGAACATTTCTTTTTTTAGATATCTTCCACTCGATGCTCGATGAATGGTGAAATAATAGGCAGGAGGCAGAGCGCTACGTTCAGTTTTTGTGCGCTCTGTTCATAGAGTAAGTCGTTTCAGCGGATCAATAGGGAGGTGATAATAGCAGCACAGGTAGGCTACTGTAAGCCTCACAGCTAAGCAAGCGGGCGTTTGTGCGTTTGCACAGCACAATAGAGCTGTTGACAAAATGGTAAATTATAATTCCCATTGTTGTGGGTATATAGTGTTTCATAGGCTCCATTATCATGTCAGAAGATGCAACAATATTTTCTATTGGTACGCTGCACATAGCGTAGTTTATGTCATTCTTGTTTTCAGTACAGCAGCACCTAGGTGTTCTGTGCATACGTTCCATGACTTCCTTCCCCCCCCGAACCCGCCGGATCAGCAGCCTCTCTGTGTTCAGGCACCTGCAGAATAGCACACATGGACTGACGGCAATGTTTGACTTCGCTGTCAGCGCTGTCAGTCAATTGCATGGGTGCTGATTGAATGCATCAACACAAATCAAGCGAGTGTGACGTTGAAAGCACTGATAGTCTACGTGTTAACTAGAAAGAACAGGCAAGTCATAACCAAATGACTGTTAAACAAACAAAGAAGACCGTCTGAAGACCTAAGGGACCGCCATCGACATCAAGCCCTGTTGCATTCTACAACAGCATTATCCTCACAACCGCAGGTGTAAGTGGAGCTGGTTGATATTTCTCAAGATCGCTTTACTTTTATCTATTGTTGTCAGATGTGTTCAATTTCCCTTGGGAGGGATGGCTGCATTGCGCAGGTTTTTGCACATTTTCAGCAGCAAAAACCAGAAACACCCCGCTTGATTGATTTTTCATTTCTGCCTGTCAACATGTTAACAAATGTGCAGAGATTTCTGCACATAAGTACATTACAGTGCTTACTGTGTCCCATTCAGCATTGGGCTTTGTTTAATATCCTGCACACTCGTTTGGTTTGTGGTCCACACACAAGCCCAGACTTGGTAGGGGAACTGACTACTACTACTACTACTACTACTACTCTTGGTAGTGCAGGTTACTCAATGCTGATCAAGCCTATTGGGGAAAATGCTGAATTTTATATGGAAATGCAAATAGGGAATTTAAACCGAGAATAATATTGGTTGTGGTGATGAACTGTGTGTGTTCCTGCTGAATTGTTATGTAACTGGACTCATTTAACATGTAACTTAATGAGACGCATGGCATGTTTTTTGCTCAAATGCTGAATCTCTCCAGATGTCCGTTTTTTTCTACATTTTGCAATGAAATATTCTAACTACAGGGATTTGTTATATATGTGTGTATATTATATATGTATGTGTATATATACAGTATATATATGTATGTATGTATATACTTATATATGTATATATTCTTACTTTCATAACATATAGAGAGTATACAGAGTATATTAAATAGAACAGATTAGATTAAATATATACAGTATACATTAGTATTGGGATTATTTCAGCAATACATTGCATCATCAGGTTTTTTTAAGAAAAAAAATGTAAGCCAGAAACATCAATGTTGTCTTAGTAGAAATATGAATATATAATATTAATATTAATGGTACCGTCCTACAGAGGGCGCTATAGTGTATTGCCTATACTTTTCTGTTCAGCCACTTTCATATAAAAATCAATGGTGGACACTGACAGACCTGTAGAACCCGAACCCTAACGTTATACCCATATGTTAAACCACACAAAAGATAAAAGCACACAAAATATCATATCGAATCACAACTTATACAGAATCGCAATATTTACAGAATCGCAATACATATCGTATCGGCACTCAAAACTCATTGTACTATCGTATCGTGAGGTCCGATTCCCGTCCCTAAATTAGATGGAAGAGCAATATGTGTCGAAATGTGTCACATGATCACAACATAGATGCCAAGATCCGGTTATTTTCCACTGTCACCACTGAAACTTTTTAATACATAATGCAGATTCTCTTGTGAAAACAAATGACAACTCCCATCCTTTCCACTCAACTCACCACGGGCTCTTCTCTCTCTCCCCATGTGCAGTATGGCCGAACGCCCCTGCACCTCGCCTCCAACAACGGGGGTCTGGAGGTGGTCCGACATCTGTGTCTGGCAGGAGCAAACATCGATGCTGTCACCAACGTGAGTCAACGCTCACTCACTCTACAGGAAAGACACACACACACACACTCCTCACAATGCTAAACACAACTCTTATACCAACCGTTGTGGGTATTAAAATCTGACCTTGAAAAGGTAACCAGCAGAATAACAATGCTGTATATTCCTCAGGCGTTTTGCATGAAATCAGTGCCAGAGCACACAAACTGAAATAAGAAATATATATATAATATATTAATAAGAGCCACCACCCTTGTTGTATGCATAAAGATTAATTTGGATATTGTGAAGCTAGGGCTGTCAGGCAAGTCTTTTTGTCACCCTGGTTTTATATATATATGCTAAACGCTAGGAAAGCGCTGATGGCAGATTTTTGACTTTAAGAGGATTTTAAACTGCCTTGCCACATGCAAGGCTTTGGGTGTGAATAATGTTAGAGACACCTAATAATAAGTCGTTTCCCCTTTTAACACGCAGTAGGCTTACATACAACTGAATGTCCTTGGATCCATGTCTCTAACTTGCTTTTAAGGCACCCAATGTGAATGTTTGTCTTTTTGTGTGTGTGTGTGTGTGTGTGCTTGTGTGTTTGTTTGTGTGTCTGCATAAGACATAAGATGCATAAGATATAGTAAGAACGTCACAAAGGTGTCACGTTAGAGGTGGTAATATTGGCTAAAAAAAGATATGTTTTGATATGATATGATTTGATTCAAGGGTTAGCGATGCAGCAAAGTGTGAAGCTAAAGGAAAATGTTATCTATATATATATATACAGTATATATATATGCAATCGTACATAGACTCCATGGGTGAACAGCGTTGCATAAATTATATCCATGTGTGATTTTAAATATTCATTTCTAATATAATGCCCAGCCTGGGACGTGACCAGGGCAAAACGCTATCCCAAAACGCTCAGCATATAATGTTAATGTCGTTGTACCGAGGACTTCGGTAATAATTCTATGAAGGGAAGAAGACACTGGCATCAACACTAAAGTGGTCGTATAGGCAGCTATAAGGGTCCTCTATAAATGTTTTAACATTGATTTTAAGCTGAATAAGTGACATTAAAAATGGAAAAGAGAGCTTTCTAGAAGACTACACACTACACATCCATATCTCCTCTGCCTCCGATCCTCTGCCTGTTAATATTGCATTATGGCTGAGATGCTATACATGTTTAATCTAGATGCCAGCTACTGGGGCCATGTATAATTTATTGGCCCTTTTTGCTCAGCGGTTTGGATTTGTCTGGTTCTTCAGGATGTGTTATTTGTACGGTTGAAGAGTCCAACTAAGTGTTGCAGTATCTCAAGATATGGTTTTGGCATTTTCTTAGGGCTGTTTTTAAGCGTATTGTTGGCCGTATTGCTAAATATTTTATTGCAGATCACGTTTGTGTATTTGGAGTTGGTGACAGATTGATCGATTGTATGAACCGACGCTATGGAAACCTTCTCGCTGTGTAAACCAGGGCTGAGTGGCATAAAGAGTATAGCGAGTATATGGAGGTGATTGGTCACAGAATATTAGGTTTGATCTCCTGTTGTTTTTTTCCCACAGGACGGCAAGACTGCGGAGGATCTGGCATCCAGTGAACAACATGAACTCATCGTCACGCTGCTAGGCAGGCTTAAAAAGGTAGACACGCATACTCTCACACACACACACACACACACACACACACACAGCTGAGCATAGCAACACAGGTGGGTTGAATGCTGTTAGAGTGAGAGGAAGGGCTGAATAGGAGGATGACATTGAAGGCGCTGTGTGGAGGTGTTGAATGACGTGCTTCTATCAACTCTCTGCTAGACTTTCAACTTCTCCGCCATCTCAACTCTGTTGCCAACAACCGCTTCAGTCGAGACTCAATGTTGTAGATGAAAACGCAAATAAGATATAACTCATAATATAAATTAAACAGTGACTGTTGTGGACCAAATTAGGAAAGATTTGCTTTCAATTTTTTTTCAATTTCTATTAAACCAATAATAAAATATCTTATTACATCAGATAAAACCCTGATTTTATTTTTCCAATTGAAGTGCTGTGGTAAGTATTGGTCATACACCACACAGTCTGTATACATTTGAATTACTATTTTACATTTTCAATTCAAATTTAAACAGCTCAAGAACAATCTCTTCTCAACACATTGTGACGCTTTAATCCAAAGTCACTTACGAGTCACTTACGACGATATCTAGAGTTACGACTTACAATAAACATCGGAATCACTACAAGGAAAGTGCTGCACGGCCTACAGTTTTAGTTGTCAGAAAAACCACTGGAAAGAGTGCAGAATAGCCATGGGAATCATGAATACAAGGGTGATGATGACACAGGGGGGGTTTGTCTTCTCGCCAGGACAACCACAAGCTGAGCTACGTCCAGCAGCTGCGTCCCACCCAGGTGGTGCAGCCCAGGATCAAGCTCAAGCTGTTCGGGCACCCGGGGGTGGGCAAGAGCACCCTGCTGGAGTCCCTGAAGTGCGGCATCCTACGGAGCCTTTTCAGGAGGAAGAGGACGCGGATGACCAACCCGTCACGCCACCCCAACTCCCCCGTCACCTCCAAGCCTGCCGGTAGGTGAAGGTCCTTTTAGATCAGATGCGTAACGGATAAACGATGCAATAAAATGAGGAAAAACTGACAAAAAAGTCGGGGGTTACCTCTGCAGTCGGCATTGTGTAAAAATTGTAATTTTAAACTTAGCAAATTTGCAAAAGATATATTTAAATAGCATAATAGCGTGACTGTTAAATGACATGGGGATATTGTATTTTCACCCAAGTATATACATACTTGGTATTTTTTATTTATTTTTTATTCAATATGATCCCTGGCTTTGGGCAACTTTCCAGCACAGGTTCATGGCCATGTATTACGATGAGCACTTTGCGCTCCATCCACCAACATAACCTAATAACCTTGACAGCTGAGGCCGATGCTCATCCCCTGGGCTCTGACAGACTTCTCCTCCGGTCAGACCTGCACACAGTGATTACTGAGGCTCTCAGACCCGCGTCGGTGGGGCATGGCGAAAGAATCACACGCACGCGCAAGAAACATACGTGCGCATTTCCTCCCTTTTTAAATGTTTCTCTTTACCTGTTGTTCTATGTCTCTCACGTGCACCGTCTTCTTTTCTCTCGTAGTCCCACAGTCTCACTCTTTCATGCGCACGTATGCATATACACACACACACACACACACACACATGCGTTCACACGCGCGCGCACACACACACACTCACATGCACACTTCCTTTCACACACATAAATACATTCTTTTGTGTTTTCTTTAACCACTCTTTACCGGCACTATTATCTCCTACAGAGGCCTGCATCCCGCCCTGATAATGGCTCCTATATGAGCCGTCTAGAGTTGCACATTGGCTGAACCGTCAGGACCTCTGTTGCCCACCCATCAAACCTGATTTCTTTAAAGCCTTTTAAACTCTCTGGGGAAAGGGGAAATGTTTCCCAGAATAAAGAGCTTTCCCAGGAGTCCCACGATTAAAAGACTATTAATCATTTGATGCTTTTATTTTGAAAAGAACAATCGGAGACATCGACGTGGTAGTAAAAAAAAAAACATATAATATACATGTAATGCATTGGGGTTTCTTCTGTTCTGTGTAATATAAATTGTGCACTGTCAAATTTTGGAATGTAATTTTTGATGAATCTCTCATCAGGTAGTTAAGATGTGTTTGGCTCAGTGTCAACATGTTGACCCACATGGTTCTGTCTTTGGAAACTCATATTCATAGCTGCATAGTTGCTTGAAAGCAGCCTGTTTCAATAGTTAATAGTTTAAATATTAATATGTGGTTATGTTGGCAACATGGTGTGCAGAATTGTGCAGGTGAACCCTGTCTACCTCTTTCTATCAATCTCTCTCTCTCTCTCTGTCTACATCTCTCTCGATCTGCATTCCTTCCGTCTAAATAAAGCTGGCTGCTCATTCCCCCCCCCCCACACACACATGGAAAATAGCTTAAGTTCCTTGTTAACCCAAAAAAAAGTGAATTCGGCCTGCTGCCAGAGGAAAGATGTGGCCACAGATGTATGAGCAGAGCTTCATTCCTGAGGACCAGACCAGAACATTTCTAATGAAAAGTCAGTCAACTGTCTCTGGAAATGAGTGAACCCATACAGGCCTCAAATTCTTCCTCAATGCATGGATTGCATTCCCCAATAGATTCCTATCTGTACTCTTACTTGCCAGCCTTGAGCCCTCAGAAATAGGGAGATTTTCTGAAACCTCGGGGTCGTCCCCCAGAAAACAAAAGTCAGTTTCACAGACTTAATTTCCTGCATTCTAGTAAATGTTTAAGGTTCTGAATTTTAAAAAAAAGAAGCAGGCAATCAGCTTGAAAAAAAGATGACTAAAAAAAATATATATATATCCACGTTCATTTAATACAGTCTCGTTTCTTCATTTTTATAAAGGTGCCAATACTTCTGGAGGGCACTGTCACTGTAAAAACCCTCCTCTGACTCTTTTAACTTCTGAACTTGCTCTATTCTCTAGGCGTCTCATCGTGTTGCGTTATGATTGGATAGTAACATCATATCAAACTATTACAGACGATCCCCGTTAACCGGCCACGTATACAAGCGGCAGATAAAAATAAAATAAATACGGGAAAATCAGGAGGGATGGCAAGTGGTCTGTACTCCTACAAACACACTCGTTCATCTGTAACTTGGGACTATAATATTTTATACGCATGTTTAGACATGGTTGGCATTGATTTTATTTTTTCTGTGGAACCACTTTTTTGCTTTTATTATTTTAGGATTGATAATTACATACTGTACATACGTCTTTGATCAGTGACTGTTGGATCAGTGACCGACCAATCAAGTTGGATCCACTTTCTAAAGCCCTAAACTTTAGGGCTGAACTGAAGATTTATTCTTTCTTTCTCTGGGCTTTGCTACATTACACAAGCAGTCTCCTTTTGTATGGAAACGGCACCCCCATTTGTCTGGAAATAGAACTACATACCAACAACAAGTCACTAATGGTCTCATAAACTAGTATAACTACAAGTACATGCATATTACATATATTAATATATGCGATTTATTACATATTACGCTTTTATCACAATTAATCTTGGTTGTCAATGCAATGCAATAATGGAAAGATTTCTATCTCTACACCGAACACACAGGCAGCGAAAACTAACTACACACTAATATCTGATAACATTGTTGTGCTAAACCCTCATGTTGTCTGTCTATCTGTCTGTAGTCTCAGTGAGCATATCCAACCTGTATCCGGGCTGTGAGAACGTGAGCGTGAGGAGCCGTAGCATGATGTTTGAGCCCAGCCTGACCAAGGGGGTGCTGGAGGTGTTCTCCCCCGTGCACAACGCCCTGTCCTCGGCCGACGAGCTGGCCACCAAGGCCATCGACATCCAGAACACCAACATCAACGGTGAGATAAGATGATGATGATAATGATAATGATAATAATACATTGGACTTGTGGAGCTTCCTATTCATTAAGTGTCTCAGACACCTTACACTAGATAAGATGAGATGTACTTTATTCATCCTGGGTGGCAAATGTGGGCCTCACTGTAGAAAGTAATATTCAATTATTTTTTTTAAACCAAACCTAAACACATAAAATATATCGAGATACACAGTATGAGTAGTAGCAATGTAAATGCACAATATGTAAACATGACAAACATTTTAGTTAGACATTAAGATAGACAAAGAGAAATGAATGTATTTTGTTGAAAGCATGGTTACATTTAAAAAGTCTATGATGGTGAATTGTTTCTTTCAGGGAATGGGTGTGAAGGGATGCTGAGTTTTCTGCTGAGTTTTGAAGTCCACTGTTCTCAATTGAAAAACCTGCATGTCAGCAGCAGCCTTATAGCACTTTCCAATTAAAACAAACAATGAACTGAGCTGCAGTAAAATACAATATTACACCACTCCTAGCTGAAAGGTTCTGGGTTCAATCCTCCATGTCCACAGCCTACATGTATGCATCCTTGAGCAAGATGCCCCTAACCCTCTACCTGCTTCTTGACATATTTCTGAATTCACTGTAAACCGCTTTGGATAAAAGCATCATAATAGATTTTATTGTAGCTAAAGACATTGAAACAGACCACCGTTTCAATCCAACAAAACCAATGTCACTGGGCATATCTATGTATGTATATCTAACGGTAAGGGAGTATCATCCATGTGTGTCCATGCCAATGCCCCTGCACTGCACCCTGCAGGCGTGGGGGACTTCAGTGTGTGGGAGTTCTCGGGGAACCCCGTGTACCAGTGTGCCTACGACTACTTTGCGGCCAACGACGTGACGGCGTTGCACCTGGTGCTGTTCAGCCTGGAGGAGCCCTATGAGACCCAACTGGGACACATCACCTACTGGCTCAACACGCTCAAGGCTCTCACCCTGCCTCAGGACAACATCGGTCAGTACCGGGTGTGTGTGGGTGTGTGTGTGCGCGTGTGTGTGTGCATGTTGGGTAGGGTGGGTCAGGAAAATAATGGGTGGTCAAAAATGCTGGTAGTTTCATCCTTGAAGCAATATTTCACCCATTTTGCATATTTGGCTGGATATCTACTTGCCCTACTTATCAAATGCATGCAAACTAAAATGCAATGACCCTTCTCCTCCATGTATGAGACGATTCAGTTTTTTACCTTCACTTGCATTGAGCAGGCTGCGAGCTAACATATAAGATAAGGTATCAGTTTATTGTCTGGTTTGTTCAGCAAATTGCCATAGTTATTAATACTGAGCGAGAGAGAGAATATTCAAGTAGTCCTCGTTGTGTATTTCCGTCATTAGATTTGTGTGTGTGTGTGTTGTGTGCATGTCCTCCCAGCGTTCGGAGGGCGTCTGCAGCAGCCCCTGGCCGTGTCTCTGGTGGGCACCCACGCTGACCTGGCCAACGTCCCCCGGGCCTTCTCCGGGGAGTTCCTCTATGACAAGGAGAGAGTGCTGCTCAAGGAAGTCAGGAACAGGTGTGTGGTCCAGTCCTACAGCAGTGGTTTTACAAGCTGTGGGTCGAGACCCCGTAAGTGGGTCGCAGCAGAGGACCAAGTAGCATGTTGCAATAGTTTATCATCTTTTTTTGTTCTATAATACGTATACAAAAAATATATATATATAGTGTACATACTTCTTCATACTTCATGTATGTTTTGAAGACGGGGATAGAAGAAGAAAAGTGGAATAATGCATTGATTAACAATATATCTCACTTTTTTTTTACATGTAATGTCAATATAAATAATATTTGGTGGGTCCTGGGCCAAAAGTACTTCCACAGGTGGGTCATGGCATGGAAAAGTTTGGGACCCCCTACAGTCTGTATGCACTATCACTAAATGGGGGAATAAATTGGTATATATAGTGTTCCTAATTTAAAATATGTATCCATAGGGTACAAAAAGGCTGTGAACCAAATGTCTGACATAAATATGCTTCTAAATCATAAATCTTCACTATAAAATACTGGACCATCCGTTCATGGTTCACGAGTAGCTGTTTCCCAGGTGTGCTGCTCCAGTTGCATCACTGATGGCCGTGTGTCCTCCAGGTTTGGGAACGACCTTCAGATCAGTGACAAGCTGTTTGTCATGGACGTCGGAGCCTCCAATTCTAAAGACATGAAGACACTGAGGAGTCACCTGCAGGAGCTGCGGACCACCATCATCTCGGTAGACAACTGTGCACACACACACACATGCTCACCCACACACACACACACACACAATTACACTTTTTAATGAGAATTTCTCGTCACCCCACACACTCTCTGTGAGGGTGTTTGCTTTTTTATAAGATAAGATCAGATATGCTTTGTTAATCCCTGATGGGAAATCCGGGTGTCACAGCGGAAATTAAATTAATAAGAAAGGAGACGCAATTCTTTTTAAATAAAGCCACTTTATTTTACCTAATTTTACTTAACTTTTTTATCAGTCAGTCTGTTGTTACATATGTATCCAACATATCTGCATAAAAAAACTGTATCCAAGAATTTCTTATGTTCTTTCCAAACAACACACAACTAGCACAACCTAAACCTTAAACTTCTGGTTCATACTTTTGACCATAAGACCATACACACACACACACACAATCCTGTGTGATAAATCAATCACACTCACACAGGATTTGACTCCCTCACTTTCCCCCTCCCTGCCCGTGTCTCTCCCCGGGGGTGGTTCCAGAGGTGCGACCCCATGACCTTGCTGTCGGAGCGTCTGCTGGCCGCGCTGCCCGCCTGGAGGAAGCTGAGCGGACCCAACCAACTGACGTCATGGCAACAGTTTGTCAGCGACGTCCAGGAGCACATCAACCCGCTGGCCAGCCAGGAACACCTGCGCACCCTGGCCCTGCAGCTGCACAGCATGGGAGAGGTGAGGGGGTCCCACTGGTGTATCTATCCCCAGAGAAGTATATACCACTGGTGTATCTATCCCCAGAGAAGTATATACCACTGGTGTATCTATCCCCAGAGAAGTATATACCACTGGTGTATCTATCCCCAGAGAAGTATATACCACTGGTGTATCTATCCTCAGAGAAGTATATACCACTGGTGTATCTATCCCCAGAGAAGAGGATAGATACACCTTCTTCTAGAAAGGAGGGGCAAAACAGCCAGGGTGGGATGAGTCCTTTATGATGCAGCAGGGCTTCTGGCCAGTGCATACATCACTGAGGGGTGTCAGTGTGGTTCCGATGACCCGCTCAGCCGCCTTCACCAACCGCCGCAGGTCCCTCCGGTCCTGCAGCCGTAGGTCAGGAGGCTCTCAATGGTGGCTCTGTAG
>OMKN01006650.1:4311-16140 GCA_900302345.1 Melanonus zugmayeri | reverse complement strand
TTCCCTTCACTCAGAGCTCTCTCTCTCTCTCCCCTTCTCTCTCTCTCTCTCCCTCCAGCTCTCTCTCTATCTATATATCTATCACCACCTCTCTCTCTCCCCATCTCTCACCATCTCTCTCTCCATCTCTCTCTTTCTCTCCATCGCTCACCATCTCTCTATCCATCTCTCTCTCTCTCTCCATCTTGGTAGTGGCAGTGGCTCAGGAGGTAGAGCGGGTTGTCTGGCAACCAGAAGGTTGCTGGTTCAATCCCTGGCTCCTCCTAGCTAAGTGTTGAAGCGTCCCTGAGCAAGACACCTAACCCCAACTGCTCCTGACGAGCTGGCTGTTCTTGCCATGGTTGACACCGCCGTCGGTGTATGAATGTGTGTGTGTATGAATGTGTGTATGAATGTGTGTATGAATGTGTGTATGAATGGGTAAATCTGAGGCAATAATTGTAAAGCGCTTTGAGTGGCCACAGGTCTGAAAAACGCTATATAAATGCAGTCCATTTACCATCTCTCACCCTCTCTCTCTATTTCGCTCACTATCTCCCCTTACAGTATTTCTATCTCACTGTGTGCTACATACGTTCAAACATATAATACGTATTTGTGTTTGCAACACAAAAAAAGTCCAACAGAACTAGCATTTGGATGCCAAATCAAACTGCATTAGATTTGTGGCGTTTCAAATTGGAGGCCGGTGACACACAATGTATTCACTGTATTCATTGTATTCACACATACAATGTTTTACACAATGTAAATGTGTTTGTGACCTTTACAAATGTCTCATTTTATGTGGTGCTCCATGCATTAACGATCTTCTCTCTGAGTTCTGAGTAGGCTTGATTAAGGCTCGTTTTCATCTATTTATGATTGATAAATGGTATGGTAATATATACATGCTCAGTGCTATTGGGTTCTTCTATTGTATTATTTTGAGTGTTCAATGGTGGAGAAGAACAATTCACTGTGCATCTACATTCACAAGCACTCAAAGCATCTGTAATTAGTATTGTTGGATCACTCACAAGACTTTCCAGCACTTATTTCCCTCACCTTCCCAGCACTTATTTCCCTGTCAGTAAAAATGTACCAATTTCAAAATGTGGCAGTGTTAAAATCTCTCCTCAAGCTAGAAAGATAATATTTGTTCTTTCAATAGAACTGAGTGGAAATGTGGCCATATCTCCTCTGTTTTAGCCTCTTCTTTGCAATGGCTTCCTGCCAATTTGAGGATCCTACCAGAATGGATTTTAATAACTTTTTAGAGCCAGGCATGAGCTAGACACTCCCTTCATCTGAGACGTTCCTCCCCCTAACAATAATATCACAAATGATATAACCTTTGTTACTTTATTACTAGTTAATTTAACACACTGTACAAATTCTTGTTGCACCTAGAGGTGCACCCTTCCTCTCTCCAGTTGAAAGGTGTTACCATAGTAATTACCAACATGTGTGTTGGCAATGACCTAGGCTCCCAGTTTAGGCCATGAGAACCCCTTTTGGTTTTACCCTTTGTGTTCTTATATCACACCTAAATAGTTTAGGCCGCCAGAAACGCCTTTTTGGTTTGTGTCTTTGCATCCTTTGATGGTCGTGCCTACAATATGACTCTAAAAGTCACGCTAACATCCGTTGCTTTGTTAAATATGCTCGGTAGATGCTGCCAGAGTCTCTTCCCATGAGCACACTCCATTAAACCAAGCACTGTGTATCCATTATTTTTCATCACTGTCCATTCTCAGGTCTATAGGCTTCAAAAGCCCACCATCTACCAGAGGAGACAACACCTACACAAACACTTCCCATGCTATCATATCCCAAGGATTTCTTTTGTTACACCTTGTGTTCCTTATGAGTCTATAAAAATGTGCAGAGAACAGCATGAGGCTCTGCCTAATGTGCATCTCTCCGCGTGGCCAGTAATGGAGTAATATATATAGCACAGCGTGCACCATAGCATACCATATCATATAATATCCCATAACTATCAGAACATTAGGTCAGAGTGGTTCCAGCTGAGAGAAGCATGATATTCAGAGGGATATTTGAGTCATACTCATTGATAGTGAATGAATTGTCCTAATTCCTCATATGTTCATTCTCTGCATTCTGGCATCTCAGAGAGGCAATAGGACCAACAGTAACGTCTTCTTCTTGATTTATCCAAGGATATTATTCTGTCATTATTACATATTACTATGGCCATTTGAATCCCTTATCTGCCATGCCAAGTCATTTTTACAGACTGAATTGTTATTTTATGGCGGGGGGAAGGTAGGTAAGCAAACCCTCCTGGTAATGGCAACCTGTGTGTGTATAATGTCGTCATTTAAGAACATGTCCTCTACTTGCTGTGTGCTTTCGCCTATTAGCCATAGAAATCACACGGGAATGAGGAGGTAGCAGAGGCAGTGCTATGACAGCCTTTTTGAATAAATTGACATCTGCGGACGTGTTTGTTCAAGATCTCCTCCCACACACAATGTGGTTGTGTGCCATGAGTTCTGCCACTGGAAAGCACCCAAGCTCTCCTGTTCTGTACAATGTCTCTGTGTGCTGTAATATGTGTCTACACTAGAAGACAGACACAATGTAAAGCAAAGTTCCTCTCTCATCGGTGTTAAAGGAAAACTTTTTCAACCTGGTTTTCCCATCATTTGGGGTCTAACTGACTAATGTGTGATGACAATGGTCCAGTATTGAGTGAGAACGCAGCCGCGAAACATCTGCATTTTAACCCTTTAAGTTGTATTTCTCTGTAGGGATCATTTCCATAATGTTGTCAAACACAAACAAGCACTTTTAGAGGACGTACATTGACGGCGCAATTGCATTTTTTTAGCAATTGCATTTTTTGTCATCCCTTCAATTGTGTATAATCTTTGTTTTTATTAATTTCATGCCTGTTGCATTCAGCCTGTTTTTATTTACTCTTTTAATGTGTATCACTTTGGGACATTGAAAGCTGCATATTACTGCATATTATTATATTACTGAATTTATTTAAACGTCTAGTTATTTATTTGTATACGTCTTATCTTCAACACTTTTCTCCAGAACATGAACTCGTTTTACCCTCCCACATACTATGTTCTGCCTGTAATGAGAACAATGCAACATGTTGCTCTGAAAACCAAAAGTGTGCATGCGTTGTTTCCTTCCACTTCTCACTTCCACAACAGCACTCCTATTGGCTCTCTTGGTTTCAGTTATTCCTCTCATTCGGCTCCAGTGTTTCTTCTTCCCAAGGTTCTCAATGTCGCCCTTAAACAGAATTGATGTCCAGACATGGTGGGGGAAATCTAAGAAGCACTTTAAACCAGATACTGCTGCTACCCACACAGATATACAGCTTGGTGTGGTGAATCCTAAATGGCTTCAAGGGACAGAGAGGAGAAGAGAAAAACAACACAAAATTCTGAGGTGACTGCATGTGCGAGGTGCACAAATAGTTCCTTGCTGGCGATACTTACTGATATATTTTAGATTGAGTCAGTACAGACCTAATGCAAAACAACAATCAGTTCACTTTGTTCGTATATATACTGTATATTTATTTGTGGATGTATTTCTGTGGATGTATTCTTGTGGCTGCATTTGTTGTATCTGTGGAGGTATTTTCTTTTCTTTTCTTTTTTTTCTCTCTTTCTTTATTTTTCTTTCCTTTTCTATTTTAACCTTTCTTTTTTTTCAAAAAAGGAAAAAAGAAAAAAAGAGCCTCCTGTGGACAGGTGTTATAAAGGACAAGATGCACTAAAGATAGTGCATCTTGTCCTTGTGCCTACATGTATGTTACAAAGCTATACTGTGATGTCCATATGAAATACATTTGAAATAAAAATAAGTATATGTCTCTCTCCCCATTTTAAATATATACATTACGTACATACGTTTTTAAAGAAACAAAATACATATTTAGTGTGTGTGTGTGTGTGTGAGTGTGTGTGGATATATAAAGTAAAAGCCAACATTAATTATACATATCACACATGTGTACTGAATGCAATGCAATGCCATGCAAGGATTTGTGATTCCTTCGCTTCCAGCAATACTGTTATTGTAATAATCCCATATGCCTGTGTCTTTTTATGGTGCTATGTTATGGATTTGACCTCCCTTTTATGTCTCCTGTTACGTTTTCTATTGGTCTGGTTTTTATTGTGTGGTCCCAAGGAACTGCTATTTACTTTTGTAACCAGTGTACATTTCCAAGATTCAATAACAACATTTTGAGATGCAGGAGAACTTAGTCCTAGAGCTTGACATGTACGCATATTTTCTCTCGCAGGGGGCCTTGCTTTCAGTCGTGATGTCTTCCCCCTTCTAATCCACCACTCTGCTTTGTTTTCCCGGGGGGGATACTTAGAATATATGTCAGTGATGCGGTGACATTTGTGGGCGGATATTGCCATCCATGATTTGCTCCAAGTAGAGAACGTCTAATGGAATCGGCGCGGCGGGGTCCTGAGGGAGGCTCCACCGCAGAACTTCTACACCGGAGCCTGTTGCAGACTTTTCTGGGGCTTTTTTCAGGTCACATTACATGTTAAGTTGTATTCATATATTCATATATTCATATATTCAGTGCAATGCATGCATATTACCACGGAAGAGCGTTAGTTAACAAATAACTGTAATGGAGGGGTAATAAATATAATGGCAGGTATTTCAAGTAAAAAGGCCGGTACAACGGTACAAGATAAGACAGGATATAGCTCACAACAACATCCTCTGTTTCTTTATTTTCTGCCTCTTTTTAGGTGCAAACGTATATATATATATACCACATGTGTGGGTAGGAGGAGCTGTGATCTAATGGTACAGGCTCTGACGCTGCGGTGCCTCGTCCCAGGTAGGAGAACAGATTGCCTCCAAGCTGACTCTGGCTGGGTTGTGATCGTGGATGATGGTTCCAACTGGAACCCCCGACGCTACACCAGCAGCAGCTGCTGCACCGTGGACGATGGATCGGGATGTGGAGACCCTCTGTGTCTCCATTTAGATCCAAGTGGCCATGTCTGCTATCTCAGTATTCAGTTTGTTCTCCTTATATAGTGTCAGTAGCTAACCTGGCTACTTCTACAAGATACTTCTATGACGTATTTGAACTAGAGTACAAAATGTGCTCTGAGACATGAAAAGGAAATGTTAAATATTGTACTAGACCAGAGGAGATGTGTAAGTATGTTAGTTATCTATTGCTCGTGCATTACCTCCTCTTCCTTGGCTATAGTCTTGTTTTGTTGATACTGTGCTTGATTGTGTTTGGCTGACAAATGAGCTAGGTGTCCCTGTAGGCTATATCCCAAACTGACAGTCCTGATGTACAATGGCTACTTGATAGTGTGTGCGTGCGTGTGTGCGAATGTGTGTGCATGCACCTGTGCGCGCGCACGTGTGTGTGTGCATGGACACATGAAATCAAGCCAATTACTGGTTGTGAGGCTTTTTTTTTGGTTTTGTTGTTTTTTGGTAGGTGGGGACTTCACAGCAGTGTGGTGGAGAGGGTGGATCAGGGTGTGTGTGTGTGTGTGTGTGTGTGTGTGTGTGTGTGTGTAGATGAAGGGCAGGACAAGATGCAATGTGAATGGAGAAAAAGAAGAGCGTCTGTGGAAATCAGTGTTCCCCTCGGGAGCCCAGCTGAGCTCAATTACCAGGGGAATACACTTACAAAGCGGAGCCAGAAGGATCCTAGATCAATCTGTCTCACACTGACAAGAGCAGGAGCACCCAACAAACCTGCTACTTTGTTGGGTGGTATTATTTGAAAGAAAATACCTGTAAATCAGAGAATAGACCCTTTTTTACAGAGGTGTAGGACAAACATGACATGACACCTCTTAAGGGGTCTATTAGGGCTTTTAATTTGGGTTGTTGATGATGAACAGTCCTGACTTGGCACCATTGCCAATTACAAGGATAAATATTTGTGGCGCTTGTGCCCTGTCCAAGTCCAATAATTCAAATCAAAATACTATAATGGTTTTCAAACTGGAAGATGCACCCAGACCTCTAGACTACCTAATTCATCTTTTAGATTTTTGCTCATCATGATGCATTGACCGAAATGAAATGGTAGAACGTACACCACTCTCTCACTCTCTCTTAAGCTAAGGCAGGATGTGAAAGAAAGTGTCCCAAAGCACGTACATAATATTAGGTGTTGTTAACCGGTAAATATTATTTTGTCAAAAGTAAGCAAACAAAGCTGTGTGCACACTAGTACCTTTAGTATCTTCTTTCCTTTTAGTCGTTTCATTGGGCATGTGGGCAAAGAGAACTATATTGTCCTTGGACTTTGAGTACCGCAGTCCTCGTGTAGCCAAGGTTTTAATTTCCTTTTCAAGGGTGGTTGTGGCGTTAAAATGGGGATGGTGCACATAAGCCAAAAAACGTAATTTTCCACAAATATAGAGACATTAAAAACACTTGAACATAATCGGTGCTGACATGGGTCAATTATAAATATTCTCTTTTCAAAATGCGTGCTGCTGGTCTTACTATATTATGGTCTCTAGACTCTAATTAGCACAGTGTCAGTATACTTTTTAATACTAACAATTTGTGTTAAAATGAAAAATTCACCCTTTAGCTTTATTTATTTATCTGCTGCATTAACCTTAGCAAAGGTGTACAATTCCTTCCAGCCTTTGTAGTTTCCTGACACAGGAAAAAAAAGGAAGAATTCAGGCCTTGTTAGTCTATCTAAAGAAGCTGGAGCTCTTTCTTTTACCCAGAGGACCCATTAAACCTGGAACAGGAAGTGACAGGGGCTTGGCAGACCAGAGGTCTGACCGCCTCCCTTGCCTAATAGCGCACTCCTCATCAATTAAGTTGCTTTGTCAATTATCTGTACTGAAACCGAGCACCTATTGGTTTCCATGATGGGAATCCCAATGGTTGTTCTGTTATATTAACTAACCCTGTTGTATTGTGTAACAAAATATGTCATAAGATCATCATAAGGACCAGGCCAGCTTAAGGCCCTGATCGCACCCAACACTTTTTAACAGCTGTAGGGAGGCTATTTTGTAAATGTTGTCAATGGGAACCAAGCGCATTACTCGCTGCTGAGCGGCTCACTTTTTTCTGCCGTGAGCTCCTCGCATTTTTGGCAGACTGCCCTGGACGCCCCCAGTTGAAAGAATATCAACTCTAGAAACAAGCGCCCCAACATCATTGTAGGTTTAGAGGTAGATGTTCCTTGGTTATTTTTGGGAGGGGCTGCAGACTTCAATGAAATGATCAAAAGCCACAATGCGGTTCTCTTGCTTACAAGTATTGTCTAGCATGCAGCAGATCGATGCTTATACCTTTGGTGGCAGTAGTATAGCTTCCATTGTTGTCCAACGGAAGCAAAAAATCAAATGGAGCCACAGAGACGGTCTGTTGCTTTGTTCAGCCAGAACCCATCCTTACAATTGATTTCCCAATTGTATGTTCCCCCCCCCAAAAAAACATTTGTGTTAAGCATTGTCACTTTGGATGGTTCCATTGAAGCAGAACATCGATATGGGCTGGCCTTTTCTCAGTGCAGTTGGCAACAATGAGTCAATTCAGTTGGCAACAATGCCTGACATGCTATTCAACGCTCTCCCTTTAGGTTCCTAAAACCACTTTGAGAGATATTCAGATTTTTACATACAAGCTTTTCTCATCCATTGAAATGGGGTCTTTTTTACATAACAGGGACTGAGACCTTGGTTGCAGTACATCATTGGCACGTTTAAAACATTGTGAGTTGACATCATGGTGAATTGGCCATGAAATCATCCGGCACTGATTCAAAGATGATGCCAAGATAATTGTTTGAGTTTGATGAGTTTGACACAACTCCGCCTCCTCCAGCTCTCCAGAGAACCTCTGCCGCTCTCGTTATTATTTCTGCTCTTCTGATGAAGCAAAACTCTGGGATTCCTTAATGGAGGCGCTGGTGTTTGATGTAACTTTAATACAGCACATGTATATTTCATAACCAGCTAATGTTTTAATATTCACCAAACAGTCCAAAAAGGATTTAGTTCCTCTATAAAAAAAAAAAGGTGGGCTAGGCTAGACTCTTAATAAGGCACATCCAAAAGATACTATTTTCGAATGCAAGACCAATGTGGACATATAGCCAAAGCTCATCAGTACGATGTCATTACAGTAATCACTATCATTATGTTATACAGACAGTTATTGGTACGCAACTGTCGCATAGCCAAACCTCAAGAATCAGGCCTGCACATGAGGAGAATGAAGTTTGAAAAGTTTGAAAAGTGGCTAGATCCAGGCTGGATTCATTTGAAAAAGTTTGGCTACAACATTGCTATTGGTATTATTACACATAGCTAATTAATCAACCAGACAGAGGTTTTGTGGATATTGTGGATTTGTGATTAAGTATCTGGCTTTTGTTATCTACCCCAAGGATAGAACGAATTAGCATAGAAGTCATCTGAACACCTCCAAGTAGCTCATGTTGTGAGGAACAACACAATGAAACAATGTTCATTTATAGGTAATCTTATCGATTACATTGGAAAGGTTTGGTAGTGATTGTGCACCTAAATATTAGCCACATTAAATATTGAAATGTCATGGGATGTTCAAAATATCAATACAATGTATGAATATATATAAATGTTGTGTTTGCCCTTAACCTATTTAGTGACTAATAAGATCCAATTTACCGTACAAATTCAAAGGTTTTCAGTTCATTGTACTATGGGTTAGGCTTGTACTCTGTTTGATTTTGTATTTCTTAGTGTCAAATGATACCAGCTGGTCTGGCCACTTAGCCTGTACACTTAAAATCGGGAGACTTTGTTTGCAACAAAATACCTGCAAAAAGGTTTTCAGTAATGCATAATAGATGTTTTCTGTAATGCATAGCAAAGTGTTCTACCAACACGCTTGCAAAGTTGATCTATTAGAGAGTATTGTCTGCATTTTGCATTTTTAATATTATCATCATATTTCTGGAAAGTCTTAGGGAACAGCTAAATGGCCTTGAAAGATGTACAAATAGCTCTACATTCAGTGCAGCTGTTGTCCCATTCACAGACTGAATACAAACAAATGTAGCCTGGGCAACCAATAGCATAATTGTCACCAACCAACCAAGCCAAATGTGAGCCAATTTCATATGGCAGTGACCATCACTATAGACCAGAATGCAGAATGAAGTTGGTCAGATAACTCAGTATTTAGTTATACGCTCAGCATATGCAGTATCCATACTGAATATCCTTCATACGGTATATGCTCATGGGAGCGGATGAACACAGAATGTTCAATGAGACAAAAGAAAGGCACGCATTAGCGCTAATACAGATAATAATTGCTTCCCAAGATTGGCTAAGAGGTAATTGGTGCAAGAGATCCCCTATGAGAGGAAGTGAGAGGAAGGAAACCTTGAAGTAGCTTAAACCTTCACTATAGAGCCGAGTTTGATGAGACTAAACCAAAATCAAAGATGTAGGTATGTATCCAATTGTATTTCACATGTTTTTTGTCCCTGCTTTTCTGCAGGGACAAAATGCAATCAGCAGTGCATCCACAACATTTGGCTCGGTGTGTAGGGATAATTTAGTTTTAAATTACTTTTCCCGAAAAAAAAGGCTTTCCACAGAGCACTGATTTGAGGAAATGTGTACGTAAAGAAGCACACGAGAGATTGATGTGGGGGTATTGGAGACTTTTTGTCGGTGTTAGCATTAGTAGGAAATCTAAAGTGTGTTCAGGGCATGACATTCAAAGACATACAGGACCATTTCTTGAGAGGCAGCACTAGGGGAACATAGGGCTTACATTTTTTAATGAAGCCGCAGTAACTGTGGCCCACTACCACATTCAATAGCTTGTTACAGCCGGACATACTCAACCAGAGCAGCGCAATCATGAAATACTATTGTATTTTATACGCATAGTGAGGCACGTGCAGAATATTTTAAGTTTAATTGAGCGGTACAATAATAGGCATGAACATCAATTTAAATTGCATCCCTTGTTCATCCTATTTGCCATGGGTCTACTGATGAAAACAACAACCATTAAACATTCTTTGAGACATGTTGTTGATGTGACAAAGAGCATAACCCAGTATACTGTTACCAGACCAAGAGTGGAATGAATTCATAGTGATGGTAAATGGTTGATTTGTTTCAAAACAAGCAAGTCATACATATATATTCATTGTATATATATAATAATATTCATATAGAACAGTAGAACATATGCAAGTACTGTCATATGGTAATGTATTTATATATAACCAAGATGGATCAACATCAATGAAACAATAAGTAAAGAAACCATGACAGGCTGTCTCATTATTGGAAACTAATGTTCCACTGGAAACATCTGGTCGATATTTCTATTTGACTGTTTTCAATGATCAAATTGATTCAAAACTATTAAAAGGCAGTAATTGAAAAATAATTCACACCCTTGGAATGTTATTGACCAATCAGGATCAAGCATTTAACAATGCTGTGGTATAAGCAATGATAGATATTAGGGATTAGGGTATTATTATTATTATTATTATTATTTATTGAAGCTTAATTTCATCAAGTCTCAATGAGATCGAAATCTCTTTTTGCGTCTTTTGACAAAGTTATTAGAGAGCAACATTTTAAAGTTCCTCAAAGAAAGGAATCATTGCAGTTTGACATTTTGCTCGTTCCAGAGGTAAGGTGCATCATACCTCAAATCTGAAATAGGCAATCTCTCTGATAGGGTTTGGTCACACGGAGCCAAACCACCGGTGTTTTGGGCAGAGCCCTGTCTGCTGACCTTGATCGCTGACCCGGAGTGGTCTTCCAGAGACCACATGATTTACGGAACCCTCCGGCGGGCAGCGTATTACACACACGGCAGCCTATGTGGCTGCTTAGGCTCGCGGTCGATACACCCAGCGGTGCATGTCATTGTGTCTGGGGAGCGGCAGACAAAGGTTAATGAGAGGCTAAAGGCGAGCACCCTTTTCACCGCCTCAACATAATTCCTGCCCGGTTTGACCTGAGGGAAAACACACGGGTGGTTTTGTATGTGGTGCGACCAAAGAAAAAGAATGGACCCAAATTGCATAATTGATTTACAAAATGAAATCCTTATTTGGTAATCTGAGCCAGATCCACAACCGGCTCATGTAAATGTGTGTGCGCTTCACTGCAGTTGTGTTATTTTAAGTCCCAAGACAACAGGCTTAAGACCTACTGAACACAGATAAAAGGCACAGTCTCAATCTGACAGAAATGGGAGCAGAGGAGGGAGACTGGAAATAGAAACTCCTACGCAGAAAGTGGAAAGACTGGGAGAGAGGAAGAGAAAGAAACAAAGATAGATATAGAGAGAGAGGGAGCAAGAGAAAGACAGGAGGGAGGGAGGAAAATTCAGACCATACTTAGTGGGCCCAGAGAGAAATGCTGCAATGACAAGAGCTAGAGAAAAGGTCAAGGAGCAAAGAGAGTTAGAGCTAAAAAGAAAAAAAGAAAAATGATCTCTCGTCTATCTGGCCCGGTGTGATGGGGCCTCATCCCATGCTAATGATGCCAGGGGCCTCAGCCAGAGCAGACTTTACTGCAACGCCCCAGTGCCTTTAATCTTCTCTAACTGCACTCCGCTCCACTCGCTGGGGACCATTCTGCAGCCCAAACTCCTTTTTCTACTCTGCAGCCCATGAGGTACGCTTCATGGCCTGTAATTTACACAGGACAATGTGCATTTTTCATATGCATATATATGATATATATACTGTATATACATAAGGGAGGATAATGTGTAAGTATAGCTAAGTAAATGAAGTGGTTCCTATATAAGTGAATGAATAATAAGTGAATAAAT
>OMKN01006621.1:1770-12993 GCA_900302345.1 Melanonus zugmayeri | reverse complement strand
TTGAAGTATCCCGGTGTGAACAGCGTCGAGGCACAGGTTAAGTCGCAGGTCCGGACCATATTTGAAGTGATGAATGATCCTTTTCTTTGCAGCTCTGCTTTTCTCCTGACTCTATAGGGATAGACTTGGCGTACATACTTCAACTTCAGCACCTCTCTCTCTCACCCCGGCAGCCCCTCCACAATTACACTAATTCATACATGAGAGAGAGAGAGAGAGAGAGAGAGAGAAAGGCAATGCAATATGTTTGCACAGGGCTGCTAACAGACACGCCACAGTCCTGTTGAAAAGGTTTATTTTCTTTGGGGAATTGGGCAAGACGGATCAACTAGGAGCACTATGGACTACATTAAGTGAATCAAGTGGAAATTGAGCTCCGTCAAGTCCCCCTGACGACGTCTTGGAGTGCTTTGCTGAGTGACATAAATATAATAAACAGACAGACAGACAGACATCTTATCAGTGGCCACATAAAGGAATGCAATACCCTTATCCCTGTGGGTTGTGTGGCACTGTGCCCTTCTCGTCGGCTGATCCTAAACATCAGCCGACGAGCTTGGCTGATGTTTAGGATGATTTCATTTTTCGATATCGCCGTACAACGTGAACGCCGAGTGTTTAAGGTCGTCGTCGGGGGCGATCTCAGCCACGGAAATGTGTTGTTGAGGCTGTCGCAGCTCCCCCGGTGTTTGTTACGCTACTTTGTGTAAAATCATTGTTTTTTAGCGATTATTTTTGCCATCATTTTTCTCAAGTTTTTTCAAGTTTCTTCTTGTGTTTGTATTTTGATTGTATAACCAGCTGATACCGATCACATGAGCAACGGGATTCCTTTCTGAAGAATAAACAATGAATGGCAGGATGTGGAATGGGCTGTATGACCAACGGTTGACTTGTTAGCCTATAAATACACCAACGTCATGTCCCTTCCTCAGATCAGATGGGATTATCTCAGCAGGGAATGACCTCACTCAATACGGGGAGAAGGATCTGAACCAATCAGATGAACCCACGCTTCTTCCTTCGCTGGCATCAGGCGCGCACCAAAACGTGTAAGATATTACTGCAGGCCCTGTAGGAGGGGTTCAGTCATGTGAGCCCAAGCTCCAGAAAAGAAGCTCAAGCACCTTGGTACTTCTTGATCAAAAGTTGTAGGATAAGTTATTATTCTGATTGCAATGGTGAAAACGCACCAAGATGGCGGCTCGGAACGTGTGTGACATCATGTGAAACCCTCCTATACAGAATATGCAGCAGCTCATCAAGGTGGTTCAGAGAGGCGCTGGCTTGATGGAGTCGCTCTAACATCCCACAACACCGGGCGATACGGAAGCGCTAACAAGCCAGAAGTGGTATCAACTCAAGAAACCAGAGAACCCCGAGCACTAACAAGATAACCAGTGGCAAAACACACATCAAAACCATCACTTAACATCTCTCACAGGAAAACGATTGAGAGTGAAGAAAGAGAAGAGAAACTGTCAATGTGTCACCAGCCGGTTTGACGGTTAGGCTTTAGCCCTTTGGGGAAAAGCCTCAGCACTGACTACGTCTTCAAGAATCTGCTTTGATTTTTTTTTGTTCTCCTGCCGCCTTATTCTGCTTGTGTTTGTTTGCAAGTATTTATCAAAGTAATTACAGTATGTTATGCCGTGTTGCGATCATCACTGGAGCATCTCCTCCACCGCCTCAGGTGCTACCGATGCACAAGACAAGTGTTTTTCACACGGTTAGATGCATAGATAGAATAGGATAGAATAGATAGCTAGTGACAGATACTTTGAAGTACCTTTTTGAAGCAGCATACCAAAAAAGAAACATCAAATACGACAAGTGGGGATTAGTAGGCCAAGTAGTAGTAAAAAAAACAAATGTATAAAAATAAATACAATTATACTATTAAATAAAATAGTGACACTGTGCAAATTTTAGCTATATATAGGCTATTCTATTGGCCATTTGAGTGAAAAGATAGCCCTTGGGATATTCTCAGATATTGTCTATTTTAGCAACATTTTATTTTAGACTTTTTTAAGCCTACAGTGAGCTGTTACATCCTTTAAAAAATACTATGTTAAGTTAAAATGACACAAAACAAAAAGCATAACATGCATTCTTGGTGGAATGTAGCCCCTTTCATAAAGCTCTACAATGAGTTAACTGCAGATATCCTACAGGCCTCAAACTCCCCCCTGCCTTTCATCGTGGATATTGGGGGAAACACAATTTGGCAAAGCGTTCAACAATTATCCAACATCTGGCAAATATTTTGACAGTGAGGGTCAAAATGATTTTCTACCATTTCCAGGAAACTGAAATTTGAACTAATTTGAAATCAAACCCTGATGGTTTGGAAACGGTGCTGACAGGTCAAGTGTGTCACGTAAGGCCAAGAGTGTGTAACGTAAGCCCGGTGCGGTGTGCACACAACGCGGCCCAAAAGCAACCGGAGGGGAAAAAAGGAAAAAGAAAATCAACCTCAAGAGGACGGTGAAGAAGCTGCATAACAAGAATAACCTTGTGTTCTCGTGGCGCAGTTGGCTGAGCATTGGTACCTGGCTCATTATCTTATATTATTATAGGCTTCCAGTGTCAAAGTATTGTCAGTCACCGGCACTGACATGCTCCATTAATTACATGGTCCCATATCTTCACACTCTGTGGATTGCTGTCCCATATCTTTATGCATATGATGCATTAGTCTCTTTACTACTAGTTAGTGTACCCTGACCTGTATGAATGATAGGCCTACTTGTCAGGATACATAGGTCTACTGTTTAGGGTACTGACACCTACATGTAAGGTACAAGATATAGGTCTATTGTTTAGGGTACATAGGCCTACCGTTTAGGGTACCGAGGCCTACAGGTTAGGGTACACAAGCAGCGTCTTTACAGACTCTGGACCCATTATAAGCACTTAATGTTGTATTCATATTACAAAAAGGAAAGATGGAAATTGACACATGGCAATTTTTCATTTCTTTATTTTACAGTTTGAAACTCCCACCACCCACCCGGGTATTGCATTAAAAAAGATTTGTGAAATCGTAAAAAAAAAAAAACGACATTAAATCAATCATTAAACAATTTGCAGTTAGGTTTTGCACACAGGTTATTACAGGGATGCTGTAATTGTAAATTGTCGTTTTTGGAGAGTTGTACTAAATGTGGCGAACTGAAGTAAGTCAACTTTCCCAAATAAGGTACCTTGGCTTCAAATGATACTGTCAGTGGTTAAATATATACTTTTTCTATTTTTTTTTTATTACAGTGCATAAAAACAAGATCGAACCTGAAATAAATAACATTGAATACATAGAAGCCTTGGTATATTTCACGCGACCTCTGTACCTGCATCAAAATACATCACCTCCCCATAACGTCAGATCAGATGGGTTTTTATTTTACAAGTTCACTCGTTAGCCCGCCTGGTAAGAAGTGAATGCAACAGATCCGTCACAGGAACAACCCAAGACAAAAGAAATATGTGCACATTCTTCAGCCCCTGCTTTAGAATGACACCCAAGAAAACAATCGTTCCCTTTTTAATTTGGCCCGTGAGAACACCCAGAACGCTGGATGAATCACCGCCATGATTCATCTGCCTTTCTCAACACGGCCTGGGCCAGAAAAACAAAAAAAAGCCTAAATCAACATACGGCGCAACTTCAATGTACACTGCATAATAAAGTGATGGAATCCATCATTCAGAAATGGTTTATTGAGTGAAATGTAATCTGGTCACAGCGTTTGAATGTGTTGACCGACTGCTGCCAAGACGATGCCAACACCAACCGTGAGAGTAGGCGAAGTGAAAACCTGGCAAACCATAACTCATCGCAACGTTGACGGAGAGCGACAAGTGGCTGCCTGTCTGCGATGGCAGCGGTGCGATAAGATGGGTATAATAATACCATTACCGCGTCGAGGCCGCGCTGTGCAAACCCACACGACACATGACCAAAAAAATTTATGAAAAATGAAAAACTTGAACCTTGAACATGAACTAGTATCAGCGCACACATGGCAGCATCTGCTTTGTGCACGTATGCCGTGAAATCAGAGCTTTGGTGGTGGTGGTTGGGAGGCAGAGAGAGCACATGACGACGCCCGAGGCCGGCCGTCACAAAATGTCAGGCCTGGAGAACGGCACGCATAACTAACTCCACGGCAACGTTTAAAGATGGCGACGACGGCGGCGGATGTGGGATGGCAAGTGTGGGACACGATACATAAACGCATAATCCGTGGCGGCTGAGACGTGAGACTAAATGCGAGAGTAGTATGTGACGGCTGTAGGAGACAGCCAGCAGGAGGAGAACTGGCAGAGGAGGGGTGAGGAGGACATGAGGGCCTAAGCAAGCACACCACGCCGGGCCCGTCTTGTGTTGTTCTCTTGCCCGTGTGGCGTGATTTATTTTGAGAGGCGTTACACACACCAACATCTTGGCCGGCACGTGGGAAGTTGGGAAATGGCGTCACTTCCTGTAATTGTCAATGATACAATCATTCTATTTTTTTGGGGGGGGGAGGAGGGGGTTACAACATCAAGCTATACACAGGGTTGAGGAGTCATGTTTTAGAAAAAAAAAGAAAATATCCAGTGATCAACACTGTCCTGGCAACACGCTCGCCTAGGAAAGGTGAAACTGGCATTTGAATGACACCACACACACACACACACACACACACACACAACAAATTACTTATTGTCATAGCGCCTCTGTGCTCTTCTCTCCTCACTGTGACTCATGAGCCTTGTGCCGTTTAATGATGTGCCCGACATGAGTCCCAGAGCGGGGCCTGGCAGAGGGCCAACAAATAAAAACCAAGTCAAACAAAAGGTGAATGAGAACTAAAAGCGTAAAGCAACGTGTGTTTGTTATTGAGGGGGAACCGCAGCCTAATCCTGATCACTAGAGACCTCAACGTAGTCCCGGCATCAGCATGGATCAATCGCCGCTCAATATGCGCTCTATCTCCTCCAGCCTCTTGAGGGCGGCCGCTCTCTTGGTCTCTATGTCTTTTATCTCCTCGGTAGACTTGCCTTTAGTCCGCTGTTCCGATTGGCCCTCGCCTACGCCTTTGAGCCGGGACGTGGAGGATTTCCGGCCATTCTTCTCCCCTGCCGCCGTTCCCACGGCAACCGAACGTCTCCCTTCCTCCCTTCCGTCAGCCTCTCCCACCCCCGCCGTCTCCCCTGCGCCTCCGCCGCCGCCTCCGCCTCCTCCCCTCTCCTCCTGAGCCGACGCGGTGGCTCCCTCTGCTGCGCTCAGCGGGCGGCCCGCAGCGCTCATGGCCGACATCTTGCCGCGCACGATGCTCAGGTGTCGGCGCACGTACTCCTCGTGGGGCGCCAGCGCCAGCGTCTCCTCCAGGCAGCGCTCGGCGCGTGGCAGGTCACGCTCCTCAAAGTACACCACACACAGGTTGTGCTTGCCCTGCACGTTAGTGGGATCCATGCGCAGGATGCGCTGGAAGCACGTCTTGGCGCCCTGCGTGTCCTTCTTGTGGTTCATGAGGATGTCCCCCTTCAGGATCAGACCCTTCACGTGCTCCGGGTGGTGGTGCAGGAGCTCGTCCAGCACGGGCAGGGCGTCCAGCTCGCGGGCCGACTGGGAGTAGAGCAGCGCCAGGTTGAAGAGGGCACTGCGGAAGCCCGCCTGCAGGCCGATGGCCCGGCGCATCCAGCGCTCCGCCGCGGCGTTCTCACTGGCGTCCATAGCCAGCATGCCCAGGTTGAAGTAGCCGTTGGCGTCCTCCGGCTCCTCCTCCACGTACACCAGGAAGCGGCGGTTGGCTTCTGGGCGGAACTTGGGCTCCCCTGACACACAGAAAACACAGTTTAGTCATATGTATTCAATTATTGCCAAGAGGCAATAAGTTGGTATTCACCACTATGGGCTGTTTGGGTTTGGCTCTGGAGTTTCCAGAACTAGTCGTTGTGCATTCCACTCCAAATACTTTTTTTTTTTTAAATGTAAAATATTTTTTTGGGCTTTTTTGCGCCTTTGTGGACAGGACAGTGAAGAGAGACAGGAAACTGTGTTGAAGAAGAGAAGGAATGACATGTAGCACAAGACCACCGGCAGGAATCGAACCGCATCGCCTACATGGGTAGCGCACTAGTGGATTGAGCCACCGAGCCGCCGCCCCCCCAAATACTTTTCTTATGTATTTCTGTTGGGAGGCAATGCCTGGTGCTGATTTGATGCATGATTTGCTTCATGTATTGTAGTAAAGCAATGACTACTAAATCAATGAATGTCTTTGTATTTTGTTCAAAGGAAATACGTTGTCATTCCATTTTGGACTCAAGTAGAACATCCATCAATATTTGCGTGTCTCCCAACTAGGGATGCAAGAAATACCAAAAAATGATAATCGAATCCAGGGGGTCCAAATCTCAGTGAGTACTCTTTACTCTTCTGTACTACTACTACTGCTTTTTTTGGTGCTTGACGGGTACTCATTAACTACTAGGTAACAGGTTTGTTTGTTTATTGTTGGGAGTGAGAGAAACTCTTTACACATTTTCGGGGAGGGAAGAGCAAGATGTTGGCCCTATAATGGAGTCAAACAAAGGTGAGTATATATTAAAAAAAACTTTAACGTGTTGAACAAAGGTTAAATACTTCTTCATGAATGACTCACCTTGCCTTTCTCAAATATGTTTCGAACATTATTGATGGATCACTGAGAACCGTTTGTTGACATTCGACTCCACAGTAAATGGCTTTGTACTTATGTGTGCACTAGAACTAACCTAGCGCAGGAATGTGCAGGGACTTAAAAAAAAAAGCGGCGTAGCGCGGGTTCGGGAGCCATAGCGAAACACCGTGGATGTGAAGCCGTTTATTGTGCTCATAAAAAAACTCGTCACAAAACGACAGCTCAGAAAGAGGGTGACGAGTGACGGACGGCCACATGAGGGAAAGTAATGCCATGTCAGAACCCTCATGTGGGCGACGAGTGACGGGCGGCCACATGAGGGAAAGTAGTGCCATGTCAGAACCCTGTCACACCCTACAAGGGGAAAAATGAGCGCCGTCTTTATTCCCCACCTGTTGGGGTGGGCAATGCAGATCGCGGTACAACAGACAAACACAAAATAAAAAGATAACAACCTTGTACGCCAATATAGATTTGCAAAACGCAGGCAGGTTTCGTCTGTGCTCCAATTACCATTTAGTCATTCAGTCGCATCCAAAGCACCATGCATCACAAATGAGCAGGTTGGGGTTAGGCGTCTTGCGCAAGGATGCCTACTGTTAAGACTGCAGACATCAGGGTTTCGAACCCGGAACCCTTTCAGCTGGGAGTCAAACACCCTGGGGCCTCAAACACCACAACCATTAGACAGTATCTCTTCGCTTCGACTGGCCTTGCTTACCAGACTCTTGCATGAGGAGGGCGGAGTTAAAGAGTGCCAGCTTGTGGCGGGGATTGAGCTCCAGCGCATGGTTGAAGTTCTTGAGGGCCTCCGAGGGCTCCTTCATCTCAATGTTGACGATGGCCAGGTTATACCACAGGTCGGGGTTGGTGCGGTCCAGCTCCAGGGCTCGCAGATAGGCATCGCGGGCCTCCGACGGCTTGTTCATCTTCAGGAGGAGCTCCCCTCTGTGAGTGACGGCAAGATGAAATACCAGGTGTGAGGTGGCGTGATTCATTGTTACACCATCAAGCTGGATCACTACAATAGATTTTGAAATGGCTTGCCATGACTCATCAACCTCACACCACACATAACACCTGCTGGTAAAATAGTTTATAAAATAAATATATAGTAATAAATATATATGTATATATAGTATATACACATTTATTTTTTAACTCACGATTGGTTGACAGAGAATTTGAGTTGACTCATTTTAAGGGTACAGCCCTACGCTATTGCTTGCCTCTTTCTCGGAAGTACTTCCCCCTCCACTAAACTTTGTTTTGTGGGAAACCCTGGTGAGAGATGACAGAAGATTCTATTGAGCGTTTGTTGCATCACCTTGCTGTCCATGTTTCAGCATCACTGAATTTTAACGTTTGCATTGCTGCATGAAAGCATCCCAATTACCGCAGTAATTGACTGGATGCGTTGGCAGCGCTCGTCTTTCATTCACTATCAGCATAGTACACTATGATTCACCAGACATGCATAGAAGCCTATGTGCACTTTCTGGACAGATCAGGCCAAGCCATTGTTAGAGACGCATCCCCAACAATAGATCCGAGAGGTGAACCCTTCATTGATCACTCCCCTTAATCAGATATTGAAGCCTGCAGGTTCCGGTGCAGTGCATGACCCATTTAGCTGGACGGGAAAAACAAGACGGCCTAATGAATAAACCATTTAGCTTGAAGGAGAAAAACAAGATGGTCCAGAAAATAAAACTCATCACGGAGATGAGTCACATCCCTCAAGTCATAAGACAAAAATAACTAAAGAGCAAAATAATAATAATAATAAATGATTTTATCTCAATTTTTAAAAATCCTCTCAAATTGTATTTCACATTTGTGGGAGTAGTTTGTTTTCACACTGGCACAGCTAAATTTTTAGTTGCACCTGCGAGCAAAACAGGCTACGTGTGGTGCCCTACTGTGAAACTATGACTACGAGTATATTAGCTCGTTCCTCCATCATGGTTGCCCAAGAGTGATGGAGAGTGGAGGTTCTTGCCTGCTGATGTAGGCCTGCTTGAAGTCGGGCCTCATGCTGATGGCCTGGCGGTAGAGCTGGTCGGCCTCCTCCAGGCGTGACTCGTTGGTCCGGATCAGGTTAGCCAGGTTGATGTAGACGTTCAGGTGGTTGGGGGCGACGCGGGTGGCGTACTTCCTCCCCGGGATCACCTGAGAGAGAGGGTGTGGTGGGATGGTTATGCTGGCAACTCGTCAAGTTATGTATGATGGACAGATCAGCCTACCAGACCAGCTGATAGGATAAGATAGTACTGTATTCATCCCAGGTGGGAAATACGGCTGTCACAGCAGGAAATACAGGACAGGAGTAAAATTACAAAATAATTATAAATTACACAAATTATTATATAACAGAATTATAAAAAAACAGCACTGAAACCATCAAAAACACAGTCCACTGGGTTCGGCTGGTTGGCTGATCATTCCATCATACATCTTGGGTGGACACACGTCACATCACACCTGGTGGTAAAATAGGGTCCTTTTAAAAAGAATCACTGGTATGTGTTTTCTAATGACCAGCGTTGGGTCCTGATGTATACGATCGCACCACAAAGATTCTGTGTACCTTCTCCAGCATAACTAGCCCAAAGGTGCGCGCTGCCATGCGTTTTCTCTTACGGTATGTGCTGTGTACATAGGACAGCTGTGTACATAGTTTGACGGTTGACAGCGCCGCGAGATCCTCACTGCTTCACTTGCCCTGCAACACATTCCCAAGGAAAAAGCTGTGGTGCGAGTTCTAGGAAATTACACAGCGGGACAACTCTGTGCGTTGTGTTCCAACAGATTATCCACCTTGAATGAAGGGCCATGTGGAGTACATGATTTTTAAGAGGTGCATTCCTACCCAACGATTCGAAAGGTTAATGATCACAGAATGGCCACTCTGGGAGATTTGGATAATCCAACGAGATGTGGGCACCTCTACAACCTTACTTCATTACTCCACAATGAGTGGTTGAAACTAGGGTCCGGGGCGGTGCCGGCACGGCCCATTATAGGCACCCTGGTGTGATGTCGAGGAGCCATCCACCTGTTAGTGACATCACAAGTGGGAGTGTCCACCCAGATGTGTCATGACCCAGATAGATCAGCCAACCATGTAGGCCACGCATTGTAGTTACTGTGGAGCCCCTGTTTCTGGGACACCGATTACTGCTATGCTTCAAAACCCTGACAAAGAACACAAACATTTGTCAATACAGAAAATGATCCTTCTTAAAAATGTGCCTTAGCTTTAGAGGACAGCTCATATATCCCTTTGACATACTTAAATGGTTTATATATCTATCATACACCTATGTTATCTCTCTATCGAAAGTCCCTTCCTCTCTCTCGTGACTAAACCCGTTGAACTGAAGCGGATATCACTCCCCAGGAAGACCCTTCCCCTCTCTCGCCAATATGCACACATTCGAAGCACAAGTGAGATGAGAACGCCTGGGAAGGAAGTTCGTGAAGGGCAGGATAGTATAGTGGTTGACCGCCGATATGATTGCCAACTACTCACTATTTGACTATTTAATAATTAACACTGTCTAGGAATTCAGATACAGGTCATGAAGGGGTTATGCCTAACCCCTACCTGCTCCTCAAGCTAGGGCTCCTTAATGAAGATGCCTACAGGTAGACTGAGATGGCCACCTCCGCCACATTTCGTCCACCTCCAGCTCTAGACAAAACTCTTACGAGTCCCCATCTCTCCTCACAGAGTTTGCGACTTGAGTCGCACTTAAGTCACACACAGTGATTGAGACTCATCCTCAAAAGACTTTGGCGCATAAACATTAAGGAAATGTCTGACGAGATGAATGTCATTCCCTCCCTTATCATGCATAACCTTATGCATCTGGTGCGGTTGGCCACAGATGACTGTAAGCTGTACACTACATTATACACATAATATAGTTTCTCACCAGTCAAAAGTCAAGTCAATTTTATTTGTATAGCCCTTAATCACAGTTACAGTCTCAAAGGGCTTCACAAGCCAAATAGTTTATGACACCCCCTTTCAAAAACTCCCTTTGTTATTGGCAATTTTAGGAAGAAATCTTGAGAAGGAACGCAGAGTGGGGGATCCCGCCTTCCAGGGATGGTTAGGAGTGCAATGGGTGCCATAATTGACATGCATAGTAAAACAAAACGATCAAATTTTAAGACAATATAAGGAAATGAATGAATGATTTTGTGTTTGTGCATGCTGGTGGGCTGGTAGCCGTCGGGCGAGTGGGATTTAGGCCAGTCATCCAGACATGATTGCAGCAACACACTAAGAGAAAGCACAGAAAGCTGTGTAATAACCGGCTTTTAATAACATGGTTTCACTTACGCTGGCGATTACACCATTTTCATAAACAATCCATTCACACACAGTAAAATCTGTTAACCATTTATTCTATATACACACAGTACACAATACAATAATGACCAGGACCTGAGAACAGTGTAGCTGTCCCTTTTTCTGACAACCCTTTCTAACCCAGTGTTTCCCATAACCATTATGTTGGCCCTGCTTGAACTTAAG
>OMKN01006587.1:4982-19206 GCA_900302345.1 Melanonus zugmayeri | reverse complement strand
TCCAGGATGTGCGATTTTTTTCAAGTATTACAGCTGCTCCTTTTCAAAACCACACAGAGACAAAGGCTTCTGGTAGCACCGCTCCAACAAGAAATACACTAAACCGCCTGTTTATCCTTTAGATAAGTGTCTTCTAGCTAAAGCAATATTTATTTGCATGATTTGTCCAAAAGCTCTGCTTTCTGGACCTGCACACACTGCAAGGTGCCTCCGAGGGGGCCGAGCAAAGGCAGCCAACATTTATTGCACCGACTCTACTGGCAGCATTGTGTAGTGCAGCATGATTTAAATCGATCTTCGAAAGGATAACTTCGCCGATTTTCAACCTTATCTCTATCTATCTGCGTTAAGCATATAGTGTGAAAACGCCTGCGGTTGTTGCCGATGCTCTCTGTGTCTCCGGGGCGCAGCTCAGCGCAGATACAAAATCTTACCCCGACTCCGCCCTTTGACGGAAATGGGGTAAGACGGGGTCGGGGTAAGATCTGTTCGTCGGTTCAGATCTCCCCGCTGCTTGTTTCGAAACATCCGGCGTCATCCGGTGGACAAAAGTAGCGGGGGGGATCTGGGTGCAGGCAACATGGAGGAAAGGTAAACATTGTTCATTTGCATATACTACCCACATTTAAATGATACAATGCCGGTTGAAAATTCGCGAAGTTCCCCTTTAAGCAGACTAGGGAGGACCAGTTTAGGCCTCTTCTTGTCTCGTCAAAATCCAAGTTTATTAACTTCAAACAAACAGCGCTTATTCAGCAGATTGCATTCAAATCTCCGGCTGAATTCAGGAGGAGAGGGAGAGGCAGAAGGAGAAGGTGAGAGCGGGAAAGAGGGAGGGAGAATGTTCTCATTTGAGGCGTTGAGTGACATTAGCCAAAGCCACTGCAAAGGCTTGCACAGCAGAAAAGGGGTACTGAAAATCCAGGATGTAGGCGTTGCCGTCAATTCTGCCAAATTGCATCACCTGTGGAGAAGCAAACCAATTAGTACATATAGGGCCAAAGTGTGATTCCTTAACTACAATAAGTTTTCTTTCTAATGTGAAAAATACTGTAAGATACATAATCATCATTGGGGCAGCTTGGTGGCTTAGCCCACTAACGCGCTGTTAACCACACAGGCCATAAGCCTTGTAGCGACCCAGGTTCGATTCCCACCTGTGCTCCTATGCTACATCATTCCCATCATTCTCTCTCTCTTTCAATCCAATTTCCTGTCTCTCTCCTCTCCTGTCCATAAAGGCATACAAAAGCCCAGAAAATGCTTACAAAAAAAAAAGAAAGAGACATGATCATCCAAAATCCTTCTCACCTGTCTCCCTTCCAGTTCAATCTGGAAGTTTTTGGCCGACTCCTGTGTGACGCGCCCCCCGAAGTCCAGCTGGTAGACCTGCGTGGCTTCGTTCCACAGCGGCTGCTTGTTGGCCATGACGTACACGAAGCCCTGGCTGCCCAACCCTCGGTCCTCCTTCTCGTTGGCCTTGCGGCACTTGATCTCATCCAGCTCACTGGCGGCCCGCAGGCTCCTCTTGCTCTTCCAGCCCTTCTTGCCACTCTGGCACTGGTTGAGCAGCTCGTCGCCGCTGATGAAGAGCTCCGGCTCGCTCTCCGAGCTGTCTTGGAACTCGCTGTTGCCCGCCGCCGCCTTGCTCAGCTTCTTGGCCTTCAGCTGCTGCTCCTTCTGTCCCTTCAGCTTCTTCTTGTCCCTGCTGCCCAGCCGTGGGCTGGAGATGAGCGTGTTGAAGTCCCCAAGCGCACGGCCCTCCTTCTTGGCCGACTTGCCCCCCTCGGCGAGAGGCGGCGGCGCCTCGTCTTGCCGGCCGTCGGCGCGCTTGCGGTTCTTCTTGCCGAACTTGTCAGAGCGCTGCGGCGCCGGGCTCTCCGTGAGGGAGAGCACCTCTTGGAACACCTCCCCGGCGTCCGCGGCCATGGCCTCCGAGGAGCCCATGTGGCCCTGCAACTCTGCTGCCGGGGGCAGAGAGGAGGCGGGTGGAGGAGGAAGAGGAAGAGGAGGAGGAGGAGGAGGAGGAACCGGGGGTGGAGGGGCAGCTGGAGCGGGAACAGCGTAAGAAGCACTTTTCTCCAAGGCTGCCAACTGGGAGGCCTTGGGGGGCAGTGGTATCGCGGGGCCGGGTGCAGGCGGACAGGGGTTGTAGGTACCCCAGGGTGCATGGAGGGCGATAGGAGGAATGGGGAGCCTGCCGCACGAGCTTCCTCCCGGGTACATGGGTGGGAGGGGACAGCAGGTGAGGTTGGCGAGATTGGTGGTGTAGCCGGGAGGTATGACCAGGGCGGCGTCTTGCTGCGGGAGAGGCACTGGGGCCACCATCTCCTTAGGAGAGGAGCAAGGACGAGGGGACCCCGGAGCGGCGGCGCCCGGGGTGTACTGGAGAGAGATCTGGTAACCTGCTGCGGCCGCGGCGGCCTGGAATGACGCGACGCTGGTGCCGGTGGGGGACTTGGGAGAAAGGATGAACGGCAGCCTGGAAATGTCTAGGTGCTGAGCGGGGCCGAGGATGAGGGGAGGCGGTTTGTTGTGGGCCCCCGGGGGCCCCCCCGTAGGGGTCAGAGTCCGTTCTGTCCGTTCCTGAGGAACCCAGACCTCGTCCGCGTTGGCCGGCTCCCACTGGTAGGGAGGGGGTCGCTTGACCACCAGACCGGACACGTCGGCTCCCCCTCCCAGCGCCAGATGCCTCAGGGATTGACTGAGCATCTCGTCCTCCGTGAAGGCAGAGTTGATGTAGTCGGTCCTGTCAGCCCGGCTGCTCCCACCTCCTCCGGCCCCTCCTCCGGCCCCGGGCCCATCCAGGCTGGCACTCAGCAGGCTGTAAGAGGACTGAGAGGCCAGAGCCGTGGTGCTGTTGGAGTGAACAATCACTGTGCTGTGCGGAGCGCCGTTCCCGGGCGGGAAATCCTGCCTGATGATCGTCCCCCCCGCTATGCCGTTAGTGCTGCCCGGAGCAGGACCCCCGATGCTAGATCCACTGCTACACTGGCTGCAGGTGTACAGGGCCGTCGGCACCCTCTGCTGGTAGGAGGCCGCGAGCGCGCCACTGTTTTTGGCCTTAGGGGGCAGGGGTCTCGGTTGGTCCAGGATCTGGGAGACTTTGAGAGCGGCCTCTCGGCTATTCCGCCTAAGAGTGGCGTGGATCAGGTTGCTGTCGAGCCTCTGTCCTGGGTTCCTGCCGGCGGCGTTGTTCTGATTGGCCGGGTCCGGGTAAGGAGGCGGGTCTCCACTCGGTATGGAGTACCGCGGCACAGTGAGTCTGTTGAGGGTGGCGGAGGTGTAGGGTAGTTGGATCTTCTTACCCTCCACCGAGGAAGAGGAGGACGAGGAGGAGGTGACCCTGAGCGTGGCCGAGCCGCCGGGGCCCTGGAGCGTGTAGACGTTCTGATTGCAGATAAGGCGCGTTCTGGGCCGGCACACCTCCTCCACGTTGCCGCTGCTGTCGAAGGTGGTGATCCGCTCGTAGCCCAGCGGCGTCGGATACTGTGCGGCCGACACCGGCGGCTGGCCCGAAGGATACAGCGGGAAGTCCGACTTCTTCATGCACAGATCTCCGTGCTGAGGAGCGCCACTGCCCCCTGCTGTAGCGCCAGGTGCGCTGCTGGAGGCGGTAGAGGCTGAAGCAGAGGCTGCTGCTGCGGCTGCCACCGTTCCCGGGTAAGGGGGCGGGGGGTTCATCTTGCTGAGCTCTAGGGGAGCGCTGAACACCACCGTGTCGCCTTCGGCCAGCTGGGGAGCGGGAGGGCGGCTGCAGGGGGGCTTGATCTTCAGCAGGTGCTCATGTTCGCCGCCGTGCGCACCGCCTCTCTCCGCCGCCACCATGTCGGCGGGCAGATGAGGGATCTGGATTTGCAGGGTTCCCGGCTGCAGCTGCAGTTGTGCGGCCGCGCTCGAAGACTGAGCGGACGGCGATAGTGACGATACGGGCATCTGAGCTTGGACTTGTTGCTGCTGTAACTGCATTTGAAGATGCTGCTGCTGATGCGTTTGCATGTGTTGTTGTTGCAGCTGCTGCTGAATATGTTGATGGTGCATGTGCTGCTGGAGCTGCTGTTGGTGTTGCATCTGCTGGATCTGCTGCAGCATGTGCTGCTGTTGGAGCTGTTGATGGTGGTGCTGAAGCTGCTGTTGTTGCAGTTGCTGTTGTTGATGCTGTTGTTGTTGGTACTGTTGTTGTTGGTACTGTTGTTGCTGTTGTTGAAGCTGTTGATGTTGGAGCTGTTGATGGTTTTGTTGAAGTTGCTGTTGTTGTTGGTACTGTTGTTGAAGATGCTGCTGATGCTGCTGTTGTTGTTGATGGTTTTGCTGAAGTTGTTGTTGATGCTGTTGCTGTTGAAGTTGAAGTTGCTGCTGTTGTTGTTGAAGCTGTTGAAGCTGCTGCTGCTGCTGTTGTTGTTGAAGCTGCTGTTGTTGATGGAGCTGATATTGATGTTGTTGCTGCTGCAGTTGTTGTTGTTGATGGTGACTTTGCTGCTGCTGCGGCTGTACTTGCTGTGGGTGATGGGAGGACGACCCGACCATGAGGCGACCCATATCTATCCCCCCAAAGATGACCTGGCCCGGACTGGAGTACCTGGCGGAGACCGCGTACTGGGCCGTATGGCTCTGGTCCGAGCCGGCGGCGGCCGCCCCGGTGGGACTGACCGTGGGGTTGGAGAGGACATCCAGCTGGACGTTCTGATTGGCTAGGAGCGACTGGACCAGGCCGATGCTCTGGGTGGGGGACATGGCCTGCGCCGGGCTGTGGATGGGGGCGATGGGGATGTTGACGGTGCAGGGCGGGTTGTTGTTGTCGGCGACGCCGGTGGTGCCCACAGCGGGAAGGTCGTCCTCGTCCTCGCTGAAGACGTTGGGACTGAAGACGGGGAGGTTGATGTAGTCCATGGAGATCTTGCGCACCTCTGGCAGGTAGACGGTCATCTGCCGGGGCTGCAGATGAAGGAGGCTCGTCTTGTAGATGACTGCGGGCGGGGAGAGGAGAAACGTTGATGATAAGGAAAGTACAGCGCTGTGAATATTTTATCCCATTTCGGTTTGCCGAGTGGACAGTGTTTTACCTGCACCGAGATTGGTCGGCAAGAATGCAGCAAGCCCCACGATCTTGAACTTGGTTCCCCAAATATTTGATGTGACCTGAGCAAGGTAATTATGCTAGAAAACGCAGAAAAAGAAAACACAAATGAATCCTATGCAAATCAACCATTGATGCTACATATGACATCACATCATCGCAAAGAAAATGGTTGACGTTGAATAAAGCGCAGCACTACCTGTGTGATATCATCTAGCGGGAATTCTCTCCGCGTGAGACTCGGAGAACCAATCGAGGGCTTCCGTATGGGTAACCGCGGTGACCTAGAGATCTCTTGAGTTGCGCGGGACAGTTTGGGGGACTTTCTTGGATCAATGTTTATCCTGTTGGTAAAGGGACAGACTAAGTCTCTACAGAGAAAGTAGCACACGGAGAAAAAGGTTTAGGCATGCGGTGAGCAAAATAAGCAGTACAATACAAAGAACTCCAATAAGATATGATCAGGTAGTGAAGGACATGCGACCCAATAACAAGTTGGTGCCATTGTTGATTAGAAATTGCCCTTTTAAGTGAAATCAAGATTGCAGTACGCTCAAAATATATACAGTGCAATCTATAACAGTGTCCACGGTCACTCCCTTCAACTTTGTTTTGTTAATATCCGACCTAAAATCTCTATAAGAACCATGTATACCCATTGTTTCCCTGAAGATGCTTGGTAGATGGTGCCGGTGTGTGTCTTCCCATGATCATGCTCCATTAAACAAAACTGTTTACAATGAAGAATTGTTCATCACTAGCTTTAATTGGTTTTGAATTTAGTTTCAGAAGGAGGAAGAAAAAAAACAAACAAGAATGGCGCCATACAAACATACTCAAACACGGCGTCAGCGCGACGTACCGACAGAGGTAAGTGGCTGACTCGGGGGTCGGGGTGTGTGTGCTTACCTGGGGAGTTTGGGGGATTTGCTGCCTCTGGAGATCTTTGGGGATTTCTTGCCAACCCAGTCGTCGCTCAGCTCTATGTCACTGGAGTCTGAGCAGTTACAGCTGTCAATCATGGAAGAGATCAGCGTGTTGCCATAGACCTCGTCTGATAAGGAACCAAGGAGGGGAGGGGGAGAGGAAGACGCACTTTAATCTCAAAACACTGGCTTACATAACTACTACTACGCTTTTGAATCTAGCCGCTTGAAAGTCAGTGGCTAGTCCACAGATCGGTGTGCAATTTATGGCTCCTTGTTTTTTTAAAAACCATGGTATTGTAACTGCTTGGCAGCAAACATACTAAACAACACTTGACCCGCCTGTATCACTGTTTTTCTTTCATCCTATTGGTTCATTCATCCATCACCATCCTTACCATCACAATAATCTTTGTTATCTCCCCTGACCCTTCATTCCCTTTAACCAACTGGGGTTGTAACAATAATATAAAATGTATTATAAGATGTCAGGAAAAACTACAAAAGGATTTTCGATTACAATATTTTTGTAATCATTGATGGTTTTCTTGATGAGTACTCATTTACTCGAGTACATGTTTGCACCGCTAATGCCTACAGCATGTAACAATCACTCAAAGCAACAGTGTAAGATGGTGTGAAAATACACTTAATACAAAAGTATTAATACAGGCTTTGTAGCAGATACATCCTCGCTTTCTCATCTCCTAAATTGATCTCCTCCTGCAGATTTATCTTTTAACAACCTGTAGGGGGCACACAATCCATCCTGTGTGCCAACTTTGGTCAAGTGTACTGGCAGTGGAGTATTAACCTGTCATGCACATGTTAATCTGGGCCCACTGGACGCGAGGGAGAAATGAGAAACACCACACATTTGAGTTTGAAACCCAGGACCTTTGCATTGTTAAAGCAGCAAAGGCTAACCACGGCAACACCATCTGGTACGCAAGTACATCCCGACCTTGACATCCACAACATGTGATATACATAAAAAAAGTCATAAAAGAAAAGTTGAAGTCGTTTAAGTTTTCTCATTCATATGGAGAGGGGTGGGTGTGTGTGTGTGTGTGTGTGTGCATGCGTGCGTGCATGTGAACAACTGCTGCTCCAGATTAGGTCAAGCTAATTTATTTGATGGGCATTATACAGTGTGAATGGGCTGCAACCATTTCATGGATCGCTTCGTTTATCACTCGGCCCGGAAGGGGAGCCGGTTGATTTACGAGGAACCCAGGAGCCATCCAAGGGCCCATTAAGCCGTTTTTAATTAACACGGGTCCATTCTGCCCCGTGTGACTAAAACACCCTTGTGCTCTCAATGCCAACGCTAGAAACCTTCACCTTTAAATCTCTTCCCTCAGCTGGGAAAGAACCTGCACGATTATGTCCTAACAAAGAAACAGTCAACTCAAACTATTACCATGTTAATGGTTTTACAATTATTACGGCAAAACATAATGTTAAGGGTTTCAGGTTTCAGAGGCTAGTACCTTGTGTACCTTTCTGCAGCCATTTAGTTACTGTGTGTGTTAAAGTTATCCAATTGCAAATGTGAATAAAAAGCTGAGCTATGTAAACCACTTGTATGTAATTTTCATATTTTTATGAAAGGCTACACCCTTTTTATTTTGTGAAATTGCTTGCAAACCATTTAAAAAGTGGGTGATTTAACGGTCATTCTGTTTACATGGCACTAAGATGGGATGTTACTACCATTATACTACCATATAATACCATTAATAAACGGTATGTATACAAGATGAAAGGATTTTCTTTTCAGTAACAGAAGAAATCCATATTAGCACTGGAATATCTTCTATAAAGACCTCCTCTAAAGACCTCTCTGTTTGGTCAGGTATTTGGGTGACCTGCATGCACCAGATCTGCACTTTGTGCACTCATTGTGTTTCTATTTTAATGTCTTTGTGTTCTGTGTCTTCCAATATGTATTCTGTTCTTAACTTTGCACCTGGTCTGCATTTTTTTTATTGATTATGCATTTATCTTATTTAATGTATTCTTTATCTCCTTATCTGTACTCTGTCTTCTACTATATATTGTCTTTAGCCTTGCACCCCCTGTAAAGCACTTTGTGACCAATGTCTGTGAAAAGCGCTTTATCAATATACTTTACTTACTTACTATAAATATTTTTGTGGCGCATCCTACCTGCTTTCCCATCCGTCTTGGGGTCCATGATGACAAACTCGGGACGCAGCTTGCTAATGCGCCGGCCCTTCAGGATTGGCACCAGGCCCCCCAGGTATTCCAGGTAGAGCGTGTAGCAGGGCCCGCCCACCTCGGGATTATCCTCTGTGCGCTTCATGGTGCAGTGTAACCGCTCGTTGCCCGCGGTCGGGTAGCTCACAAAGTCACGCATGTTGTTGGGGTCCGGGATGGGTGGCTGCCGGAGTACCAAAGTGTGAGGAAGACAGGGGGAAAAAATATTTTTTAAATACATTTTCTGTGCTTTTTATGCCTTTATGGACAGGAGAGTGGAGAGAGACAGGAACGTGGTTTGAAAGAGAGAGGGAATGACATGTAGTATAGGACCGCAGGTGGGAATCAAACCTGGGTCACTACGAGGCTTATCGCCTATGTGGGTTGTGCCACTGAGCCCCGGGAAAAAAATTTTTTTTATACCTGACTCCAAGCGGATTGGCTAGGGTGATTTTGCCAGGAGGGGAGGGCACTGAGAAAGCACTTGTCTTGAAAACCCGGAAGTCCCGGGAAAAAGCCGGGGAAAAATTGGCCGGGACATTCCAGGGAATGAAAATAGCCATATTTTGATCCACAGAACGCATTTATAAGCAGTAGGCTTTTGTTAGGCAACTTGGAGACCATTAAAATATTACAAAATCGGTGGAATGTCCCTTTAATGTCCTCAATGCTGGGTCAGTCAAAAATTACCAAATGTTTTTCCAAAATAATACATTCTTTCAGTGTAAAACACAACACACATTTATAGAGTTAAAGCAGTGCTTTGTGAGAGGGGGCAATGATGCTCATAGGAAAAGGCCTTGCCCTTTACATTCGAAAAATATAAATTGGTTTGGCTTTGTTGTGTTATTTTTCCATATATTTCATCGCATTTACCTTGATGGTGGGTGCGAAGGCAGCGGTGACGTAGGAACACAGTCGGGACGGGATGACCAGCTTGGCGGCGTCCTTCTCCTCCCTGAGGGCCGTGGCGATGCCCTGCTGGCACAGCAGCTGCAGGCCGGCCACACGGTGCTCCACGCGCACCACGTACAGCGCCGGGCCACACGCCAGGAACAGCCGCGAATCCCGGTGGCCCCAGCACAGCGTGGTAATGGGCCGCTGCGGTGCGCCAAGACAAGATGGACGGGGTGAGCATGAGGGTCCCAATGCTAACTCACGGTCAGGCACCTGCATGTTTATGTGACCTGCTCCACCCAACAATCCTTTCCACTCATATCTTGGGACCCAGGTGTTTGTCTAGCTGTTTTGTGATGTCTTTTGTGTCTTATTGTTAATTTATTGGCTGTTCTTTATGTATTCTTTATGTATTTTAAACCTGTAAAGCATGTTGTGATTTTGTTCTGTGAAAGGTGCTATAGAAATAAACTTGACTTACTTACTAACTGATAGGAGGTTAAACAGCCAACTACTAGCAATCTTCCTATTTACTATTTAGCAGACACTTTTATCCAAAGCGATTTACAGCGCTTGTGATTGGGTCACCTGTGCCGGTGTGTCCAGTGTGTAGATATGTTCCCCACGGACGTTGTAGAACTTGACGATGGCGTTCCTGACCGGGGGCGGACAGGATGGGTCGGGAGGTAGCATGCTCCTCTCCATCCCCGCCACGGCTAGGATGTCCCCCTGGGAGCACCACTGGATCACCACATCTAAAAAAAGGCAGAGAACAACATCAAGACACATGTATAGGGGAACATTTATTCATTTCAATCATTCAGCAGACGCTTTTATCCAAAAGCGACTAACGGTGAATTTAGGAGCACATAAAGGAGGTAGGGATTAGGCATCTTGCTTAAGAATGCCCATTCGGTAGGCTGTGGACATGGGGGATCAAATCCAGTACCTTTTGGCTGGGATTGAAACACCCTAGCTACTACACCGCGTGTAACGTCATAGGTTGCAAGTATATCAGTCGTCTTCTCCGTCCTTTGCTATACAACTCTTGTTCCTAAACTCTCCTTGACCTTTTGGGAACTGTATGCATGTTCTGCAAGATTCATAGAGCACTCAATGAAACAAACAAGCGGGACTGCGACACACTAGGGGTGCAAACGTGCACTCGAGTAAACGAGTACTAGTCAAGCAAACCATAAACCATTACAAAAATATTGTAATCAAAAATCATTTTGTAGTCATTTTTCCCTGTATCAGCGATCTGACGTGGGGGAACTAACTATTTATAGCGGTGTCTACCTGCCCAGGAGACAGGGCTTCCAAGCGAAGCCGTCGGGCAGCAGCACTCCTCTCTATAGAGACGAAAGAAAGTACCCTGCCCTAAACTAGCCTAACTAAAACGCAATTAAACCGGATATGTCTCAAAATGTCCCCAATGGATATTGGGGAACATATAACACTGTTTAAAAAGTGTATCCCGCTAGCTGTATAAAACAGGTTAAACTGACATTGTTGGAAACTATCACAGACTTTAAAAAAAGTGGCTACAAAATTAGTACACAAGTACTCATTGAGATTTGGACCGTGGATTTGATTACAGTTTTGGGGTAGTTTCTTGCATTCCTAACTACACACACTGGCCTGCAGATGACCTGGACTCCATCACAACACACACACACACACCTTTGAGGCCAGTGCGGATGAGGGTTGGGGAGAGGTCATCATAGTTGTGCATCAGGCTGATGTCCCCGGAGGTGAAGCTGACCGTCAGCAGTGGCTTGACGCTGTGAACTGAGGAAAACAACAGGAATCATTACAGCAGCAGCAATATAGCGCCTCGTACATTAAGTTCCTTAAAATACATTCAGCAAACACTTTTATACAGAGCGACTTACTAGTTGGGCTGAGAACAATCAAAACTGCTACAAACACTAATGCCCTGTTCCAATTCTCTTTTCTTAGCCCTACCCCTAGATTTGAAGTGCCCTTAAGTTTGAAGTGCACTTCAAAACGGAGCCACAAGGGCTAGTGGTTGAAATCTTTCTCTAAGAAATGGAACAGCACTTGAAATGGGAAACCATTCGTTATGTCATCAGTAGCTTACGATTGCACGTGACTACGTAACACACCAGCGACAGCAGAATTATTTACTTTGTGGAAATACAGTATGATGACAATAGTGTATCTATCTCAGAGAATCTGCTATTAATGCTCACCCACAAGACTTCATTAAATCTGTTTGAACCACAAATAGCTTTATTCAAATTACAAAAATAGTAATAGAAAAATATAAATATATACACATAAATAAATGACAAATGTGTGAACACCTTACTACTAAATACTATTGAACGAACTGAACATTAGAGTTTGTCAATCAATTTCTCAAATAACGGGACGGATTCCTCCTTGAGGAATAAGCTAGTGGCTTATTCTTCAAGGAATAAGCCACTAGCAAACAAGCTAGCGGCACGTGGAGAGAGCATCCTTCCCCGTCGCATTGTGGTTAGCAGTCGATAATGGTTGTCAAAAGGCGGCCAAATGGTGGCCCTGAAAAATGATCTGCCTCCATATATGCCACCTTAGGGGCCTGCGTCAGGAGCACGGGGTGATCAATATGCATTTCAAAAGTGGGCCGTAAACATGGTTTGGAAGAGAGGCGGATGCTGCGCGCGCATGTGTGCACTGTACAAATAATTGGTGATATTATGAGGAGGGACGTGGACAGTTTTGCACTTCTTGTCGTAATCAAAAAGAAGAACAAGCCTACCCACACCAACATGATACACACCCATGCACTTCACACACCCACACAAACTTTCTACAAAAAATATATGCCGCATGAAGTGACATTCACAGTAGCGGTGCTATAAATAACACACCCACCTCCACACTGTCGATTAAATCAAGCGTGGGTCCGGTCCTCTCACGAGGTCCTCCCCAACATGACCTAATTACCGTCAAGTGTAAACTAGCCTGCTCTTACTTTCCCTGGCTGACCCATTTTACGCTGCACGGCACCTCGGAGGGGGTGTATATAAATATAAATATGGATAAATATATGTGCTGGGTTGTACGGTGAGACTATTGATGGGTCATCAACCAATGTCACGGCAGGGGAATTTGTTAAAGTGTAAGTGAACCCCGTGTTTCAGCTTGAATTCGAACACAGATTAAAAAAAAAATTGGGCTGAGATCTAAGAAGGATGTGGGAGGTGTTATCCCCATGGTTACGGCTCACGGCGCTCCACACATCCAACCACACACGGTGGTGGCAACGTGCCCTCTCTGCGTCGGCGTCACTTCGTCGTGACGTCAAAGTGCCTCTGAATAGGCTCTTCGATGTCACAAAAAGAAGGCCACCGAAGCAGAGCAGAGGATTTGACACCTGTTTTTTTCTGCATTACGCTATTATTTTACTAGTCTCACAAATCAGACATTAAAGAATAACTTCGGCCTTTTTCAACCTGGACTCCATTTTCCCATCATTTGGGGTCTAACTGACTGATGTGGACAAGAATTTTTGAAGTGTTTGACATTATGGAAGGGATCCCTACAGAGAAATAAAACCTTTCGCATGATCCGGTCTGTTATTGTGTCTAACCAAGTCTCGCTCTGAAATCTCGTGGGAGTTGTTGCAGGAAGAACGGTGGAAACGTGAGTGAGAGTTGGAGAGAGGAGTGCCAGCAAGAGTTTGTGTTGGACTACAGAAAGCGTAGCTTAGTAATATCTAAAAGATTTGATGTCATGGCTGAATATTTAACTGATTTCTACAATGCGAGATTTTGTGGGATTTCAGAGCGAGACTTCTCTTCGAGCAAGACTTGGTTAGATAGAATAATAAACAGACCGGATAAAGTGAAAGGTAAACAAAAAAAAGTTTTATTTCTCCGTAAGGATCCTTTCCATAATGTCGTCAAACACTTCTGAGTCTGTCAGTGGTAAAACAAGCACTTTTAGAGGACGTACATTGACGGGTGCAATTAGCCTAAAGGGTTAAATGCAGACGTTCCGCGGCTGCGTTCTTGTTCAATACTGAACCAATGTCAACAAGACAAGGTCAAAACCTAGTATATGGCTCAATGTGAGAAATTGTGGCCAATTTGTTACAGCGATAGTCAGTGGTGTCTATGATGTGTATTCCTGAATATTAAATGTTCATCTGTCATTTTCTGTAGTGGTCCCAGCAATATTAGTTGTTAAGTGAAAGTGAACGATTGCGTAAAAAAAAGGTTATAAATGCAGTAGCAAGAACAATCCTTTCCACTCATATCTTGGGATGTTTGATTAGAAGTTATTTTAATTTAATTATAACTATTCTAATGATGTGTTAACTCCCCCTGCTCTTTCATCTGTTTCTATCTGTGGATGTCTCTGTGTCTCTAAGCCTCTGTATGAGTGTGTTGTCAGAGTGATGTTATTTGGGGGGCTTCTCCTTCAGCCAAGTTGCACCAATGGTGTAACTTCATCACTCAGCAAACATCACTCAGTCACTGACAAGTCCGTTTCTAAGGCTGATCCCTGTGGTCCAGCCAATAATTGTTGTCCACATTAGTCAGTTAGACCCAAAATGATGGGAAAATGGGGTCCGGGCTGAAAAATCCAGAAGTTATCCTTTAATAATCTAAAGTCTGATAGCAGACTTGCTCAAATATCAGTGAACGGGGCGTTTCACTTTCTTTTGCTTGATATTAGCTTGATTTTTGAGTTTTGACCAATCATGTCGCTGGGGATCTGTAAGCACGTAATTGGCTAACCGAACACACAAACTCAGCCAGCACTAGTAAACTTTTCCCGGTGGGAAGACAAGCTAAAATATCCTGTCCAGACACCAACGTTCTTAGATAAAGTGTCTGTAAAGATTTCAAATCAACACAGTCTATACTGGCCACTGTAGAAACACACTTATTCAAATCCCCTTCTGAAAGATTCATCCACTCGCCCAAATTAGTTTTGTGCACAGTAGCACCCCCCCCCACACACACACACACACACACAGTGTTGCCATGTGCAGAGAAGAAAGACAATGAAGCAGAGGTGTAGAGGTGTGTGTGTGTGTGTATGGATATGCATTTGTTGTTTTCAGGAGAGAGAGGGTCTG
>OMKN01006569.1:1102-20028 GCA_900302345.1 Melanonus zugmayeri | reverse complement strand
AAATAAACGGTATAAATAAATGGTACCGTACGTCCAACAAAGAGCTGAGTGGCATGGTGTGGATTTATTTGTAGAGCGAGTGGCGTGTTGTTATTTGATCAGTTGTATTGTTATATAATGTGCTTTGCAAAGCAATGGGCTGCCCCAGATACGATTGTGAGTCTATTTATATATATATATATGAAAAATAAAATATGCAAAATATCTAATATTTAAAAACATATTGATATTTGGATTTTAAAGAGCCAATAGCTAGCACAACACACCTCAAGGACAGGCACACACTATTTCCTTATCACTTACAGTTATCAACCTTTACCAGAAAAAGGATATTTAAAGAGAGACTTAGTATAATAAGTGTATGTGATTCGAACTAACAGGGAGCTTCAGAGGCAGTGTTGCAAGCCACTGACTGTCGTGACCTTTCCTCTTCTGTGCCACTTCCTCCGGCAGGTCCTCGGGAACCTGTCCTCTGTAAAAGGACACCTAGAGTAGAGGCAGAACACATCCTCAATGTCCTCCCAGTGATTGGCTGTTGTCTTTTTGATAGTGAAAGCTATATTATATAGCTCAATATAATCAAGAATATAGTCATATAGTCATAAAGAAATACCACATTCACATGTGCTGTCCGCTGTGCTTTATGTATGCACTCCTCAAATATGTATATAGATATCATAAAATATAATTTAAAAAAAACATATGTACAGTTTCTATTGCCAAAACTTGGCTTGAAGATTGTATTACCGGTATATTAAAATATACTCAAATACACCATATTATGGGTGGTGTATGACTCAGTGTTCAGGTCATCAATATGTTGTTATGAAGAAGCCATCAGTGGTCCCCAATCCAATGTTCTCCATTTTGCTCTTACTTGTCCTCGGACAGGCCTCTCGTGACCATGAATAGGAGAGATGTAGACTTCCTTCAGGTTCTTCAGACTGGAGTAGAACACAAAAGAAAGTCTTCCGGCCACACAGTCGGGTCTGTCTACAAAACAACAACAACCACATCATCGACAACAACAACAACTAAAACAGGATCTTATCGCATATGGACTTCCGTTAGAATCCATGCTGTGATAATGGCGATCACATGGTCTTGAGGAGACACCCGAGCATGTTGACATAAGATTAAAAAGAAAGGAAGGACGGTGAGGACTTCAAACCTGCACTGATATCGAGGCCCCTCTCGAAGCCTGCGAAGAACTGCTCTCCCTCCAGCAGGTCACACAGCTCTGAGGGCTGGGGTCCGTCGTATTGACCCGACAAGAACTGCACTCTGTTGTCCACCTAGTTAACACAACACACTTTTTTATTTATTTATGGTAATTTAATGTAATGCAGTTCAACAAGTACATGATAATACATGTGTGTATAAAAAGATAATGTTTTTACGCCACCATAGCCAATGATATTTTAACGTTTAATCAATGAAATCTGGGAATTGCATATTTTAACATTACACAAGTCCTAATCAAAACACCATTACTATATGCCATTATCCTGTGAAAAATAGAATATGATATTTTATCCATATCAATAGATGATATGGCTAAAATATCGTATTATACTTTTCCTGAAGATATTGATTCAGAAATATGCCAAGTCACCTTGTTGGTAGGTAAACACTGGAGCAGAACCTGCGTGGGATCCGTCTTTCTTTGCAGAACCAGGAACTGCACTCTGAACTGTTTTAGCTTCTGATAGACCCTCCGGACCACCCCGCTCACACAGCGCTGAGTGGTGTACCACAGCCAGTACCTGGCACAACAGCAACAAACACACACTTAGAAACCTACACTTTGCAGCCTAGCCCAGGTTCGATTCCGACCTGTGCTCCCGTGTTACATGTCTTCCCCTCTCTCTTTCAGTCCACTTCCCCAGACGTCGTGTCCATTAAGGCACAAAATTCCATAAATAAATCAATATTATGTAGAATGTATGTCAAATAAATTCAAAGTATTACAGAAGAAATAAGCGAGACATGATATAATAATAATTATTAATAATAATTATTAATTAAATGTCACCTTACCAGGAGAAATGTGTGATGTAGAAGATGGCGTAAAGGTGTGTAACACTGAGAGAAACTTGTGACGTGACGTCGGTCCAGTTTTGGGCATTAGGGTCTCTGTGCAGTAGATGGAGGCAGGACATATCCACTGTATGGCCTACAGAGGCAAAACACATGTTGACAGTTGTTATTAACTGGATCGGGTATCATGCCAATATGACTGTAGATATCAAATGGATCGGAATTATCGTAGAAATACATTCTCAGTATTGAAATGGTTAAACTATTATTCTATGGAGATAATATTTAACATCGGAATATACCCTACTCCACCACTACGGGGCGCCAGAAACAAATAAACAGAGACATCTATAAAGAGGGCAGCTGGCAGATAGAGAACGCTTACATTAACTCTCCTTCCTGCTAAATATCAACTAGATTATATTGTGAGCACTGATGCAGAGAGAAGGTTCATAAAGGTATAATTAGGCATGTGACATAAAAGATAAATGGATAAAGCAAGTTTTGAATACATTACTGATGTGGTTCTTAATAAATGTCTCAACCTCTAACCATCTCTAGCCTTTCCATAGACCTCTGTACACATTATCGTATTATTAGTCTTATCTATGTTGAGTTGCAGGAGGTTCTTAGACATGCACAAATGTATGTCATCAATCACATTTTTTGTAATTACACTTGCCTGAAAACCAAACAGAAATACAGAATATTTCAGATTTGTATTCTGTCACTGAATTCAGTTTCTCTAGAACAAAATTAAAGGCTTGAAAAAAGAGAAAAATAACTTAGTTTAGGTACTAGTGAGAGTATTATATCCTAACCCCAGTGCTGAGTATTAAACCCTAGCTGGTGGTCAGTGCTATGACATTTTCTTACATTGAGCATCCGACTTACTACTTTGACTTCTTTGGTCAGTGTATGCTGTGTGTCAATGTGCTTTATAAATAAAACGTACTTATTTACTATGTAACTATACATTACGACATGTTTTAGTAATACAGGAACTATCACCAGACAACAAAAAGCATACTTGGAGGACTTTCAGTGCATTTTTCCATAGTCTTCTGGCAGTTTAGTTCCCTGGCCATCTGGAGTTGTGATTATGTTGGGGACCTTAGCGGAGGGCCCTTTACACGGCGTCTCATCTCCCCTGGATATTGTTTGCTTTGCCGCTTGCACACATCCCTTGAAGCCCCTCCAGAGGAACCTCCTGCAGGCTGTTATTGTGTAATCATGTGTATTGATGGCCATTATCAACCATTGACATTACCATTTAGTCATTCAACAGGCATGTCATCCAAAGCAACTTGCAGTGAATGTTGACAGTAGACACTCATTAATGACATGTCATTAAGGAGCAGGAAGGGGTTAGACCTCTTGCTCTACAGGTAAGTAGAGACTGCAGACAATGGGGTTCAAAAACCCAGAACCTTTAGTCTGGGAGAAAAACACCCAAAACGACAAGACTATCCAACATATTACAATGTTACGGTAAGACAGAGCACCAGGTCAGGAGTGTGTATGGAATACAGCCGGGCCTTCTGATCCATGATATCGACACAGGACGTTTGTTTTATTGTAATGAGAATCATTTTCCAGGCTACTTCCTGGGCCACCGTCGATTCCTAATGACAGCCATTGTGTTTTGCTCTGCTTAATGAATTATCGGTGGCATTTTATGTTTTACATGCTTTTCACGCCAACAATAAGAGTCATTAATCTTGTGCCAGTGCCTGTGGACATTTATTATTCATTGTTTTAACATGGGCCTTATAATGGATGCAATATACAGGTCTAGTGTATGGCCATGCTTATAGGTGGGTCTTATGCAAAATCGGTTTCATGGCGGTATACATTCAGTCAGTGGTGGAATATTTGAACCATCAGGCATTAAAGTGTGGTTTATGTGGTTGTAATTCATTACACAGAGAGGAACTCCCGGTGACAAGTATAAAACGTGTGATCACCCTTGAGATGCAGGGAAATATACTCAAAATGGAGGAACGTACGTCGCAACATCTCTGATCACAATGAAGCGTTGCCATAGAGACAGCAATAGAGACAACCATAGAGACACGTCCAGACCGCCATCAACAGAATCACTAAAGAAAGCGTGTGAAGAGACGTCTCATTGCCAACAGTAATACCATTACAGTCGGCTTTTCCTCTAAATGGACACCTATGAATGACTTATTGGCCAATGACAGTCGGAACAAAGCACATTTATGAACCTGGTGAATCTCATTATCATCCTGGGCGGCAGCTCATTTCACAAGCAATTATGTATGCTTCAGATAATGCTTCTCTTTCTTACTAAATCAGCCAATGCCCACGGCTATTCCAAATGAAGGTAATCCTGAGTGTATTGGTGTCATGGCTCCCAGCACTTCAGACCTGATTACTAGCAGGGCTCACGGTGTGTGTGTGTGTGTGTGTGTACTGGAGGAAAACCGGACCAAGTGCTCATGAATGCATTTCCTTGGTTTGATCTCTTAACATGTAAACTATCAATCTATGGAATCTATGGAACGTCATTTTCAATTTTCAACTCATTTTTAAAAGAAGTGATTAGCATCAGGCTAACAGGCTAGCTACCTGTGACTCCAGACGGCAGAGGGATCTGGACTTTGACAGGCTGCAGGAAATTCAGACTGGGGGTCTGGGATAGGCAGAGAAGAGGACTGGCCCTGGCCTGGGGGTCACCGCAAAGTGCCTGAATCTCAGACAGCGAAACCTGCAACACCTCCAGGGAATAAAACAAACCACCTGTTATGAACATCTAACCACTTGTGCTTCTCTAACCATCAATGTCCTGCTGTGCTGGCTTACCTCTAAAGTAATGATCCGTGTCTGCAGAGTGGAATCGGGCGGGAAGTGGAGCTTGATCCCTGGGTCTGACCTGGACACCAACAGCGCCCCCTCTGGTGTGACGGAGCAGCTGTTGCGCTCCAGCCGAGCCACTGCCACGAACCAGGAGAAGTGACCCACAGAGGAGCAGGCCAGCTGCAGGGAGACGGGAGACGAGCAGGACCAGACATGTAGAGCCTTTCCCATGGGAGTGTATTTTTAGCAACAACAACATCTCTCTATTTGTACTTTTTACTTTGTTTAATGTTTAAGTTAAGTACACAGTGCAAAGTTTCCACAGCTTTGACAAAGGCACATTTTTCCTAAACTTTTTCCTCACAGCATCTTTATTACGACCCACTTTGTTTATACACTAAGGTGCATTTGTTTCTTGCTTAATAACCAAGCATAAAGTAAATAAATACAGAATACACAACAGAAAAACAATATTTAATTCCACATAATGACGCCAAGACAATCCTACATTGACCTCTCTCACCAAGACAAAGACAAAGGAATTGTTTAACTTTTTCCAAAGCCTTTGTCCCTGTCACGAAACCTTACAACCTCACTTGACATTTGCCAAAAATCATATATTTGCTCTGGATGAACCGGAGACAGAGTGGTATAAAACAGTGGCTGATACCAAAGTTTACAGTCTCTTGCGGTGGCTTTACCCGGACTGGAGCGCCCCCGGGGTGGCAGCTGTTACTGGGGCTTCCTCTCCTGACCTCGGTGGGCAGCGTGCTCCAGCGCTCACCATCGAACCTCCGCACCACCACCTCTCGTCTTCTCTTCCGACTGTACGGCACACACACCTCCACAGGCTGGGAGGCGGAGGATTAGCAAGACGAGTGCAAAATTACAGGTTCAGAAAGTATTGATTATTCCTGGTTATGCAGAATAGTCCAGAAACACATAACAGTTTAATAAAACAGTCATTCATAAATACAAGTCATACATTATTGTAAACAAAATAGTATAGTGAGACAGAAATGCCGAAGAGTCACTTCCAGCATGGTTTTAATAACATTGAGGTTATTAAATTACCGTTAGAAATGTAATTCCATGGGGTCTGAGTTCCAGCGGATAGCTGAGTAGGATGTCATGCTCTTCTAGCCACACCCACTTCCTGTCGGCCTTCTGTTGAAGCCACTTGAGTCTTGTGGTGGTTGACAGGCACCCTGGGGGGAAGAGCAGCTCTGCCCCCCCTGGCAGAAACACATGACACCCAGCTGGTGTCACAGTGAAACTGAGGAGCAGAATTTGTTGAAAATATTCGATCGATTAGTTTATTGATTACTTGGTTTGTAAATAATAGACATTTATTTTTGTTTGTAACTTTTTTAAGAGAAAGCTCAAACCTGTGTTGACTGAACCCCAGGTGCAATTCTGGAATGTTCTTTTCCGCTTGGACTGGAAGAAAAGATGGTGGTTACGCACAGGATTCATTCATATCAAGGATTTTTAAATAAATCAAGTGGCTTGCGACAAGGTGCCCAATTCGAACAGCTGTTCCTCTCCGCTCACCTGTGGCGGGAGGAAGAGGTGGAGGGGTCGGAGGTCGTCCCAGCGGGTTGTTGCGTGTGTCCATTCTCAACAGAGGTAGTTTGTGCAGACCGGCAGGGATGAGCCGGAGCTCGTTGCTGTGGATGACCAACACGGTGAGGGAGTGCAGGGAGCCTGTGGATGGAGAGCCACACCATTTATTACAACATTCATTTAATCCTCTCACACTACAACCTGGAAACTTGTTTTAGTAGTCCTGTACATCGATTCATTGGTCATGAGATTTAGAAGCAACATTTTCTCATTAACATTTTGTTGTTAACCATTCTAATACTCGATATATATTTGCATATTCCTATTTTATATTTATCTCATCATTATCTCTTTAATAGTTATTACTGCTGTACCCATATTTCCCATCTGAGACTCATGAGTAATAGCTATATCATACCTTATTAACACAGTAGATATTAATTATAATGCGTTTTATAAGCCAGTATGCAATTTCTTTCAGGCATATTTGAAATAATCGTATTAATTTCCATATATCATGCATAGAGGATTAGAAGGTTGTTTGCATAGTATATTACATGCCATTGAAATACAACCATCTCACATTGATTGTGTATGTCCCATTATGTGCAGCTCTACAGAGCACAACCTGGGGGTCAACCACTCATTGCCGTGCTGTGGCACTGTGATGGGGTGTTGCACTCACCCTTGCACCCTTACCCATGGTCTCTGGCAGCTGCCTCAGCTGGTTGTGGGAGAGCTCCAGTGTAACCAGTGCCCCCAGATCACCGATTTCATCAGGTAGTTCAGGGAGAAGGTTGTGCGAGACGTCCAGCGTCTGCAACGCCCGGAGCCGACCCAGGCTTGGGGGGAGAGAGAGCAGCCGGTTGCCCAGGAGGGAGAGGTAACAGAGGGAGGATAGTTGCCCGAGGGTGGGGGGCAGAGAGGAGAGGTGGTTGTGGCCCAGCAGCAGAGAGGAGAGCAGGGGCAGGGTGAGGAGGCAGGGTGGCAGGTGGGTCAGCTGGTTGAAGGAGAGGTCTAGGTGCACAAGAAGAGAGAGAGAGGAGAAGGAGGCAGGCAAACCGGTGAGGAGGCCGGGGAGGGGAACCCCCTCTGAGTCATGGAAACGGTGCCCTTCAGAGGAAGAAAAGGAAGAAAAAAAAGAAAGGTAAGACATTGTAATGAGTATGCCCATTTCATTATTCACTATAGTTCACTCACAGATCTATAGAATGCCATCTCTAAAGAGGATATTATTAAGTATAATAATGTTTAATCAACTGTGATTAAGACGGTAATAGCAAAGGGCTGCTGTGGCACCAATACTGCCATTGGGTGTTGAGAGAATCACACAGACTCTCAAATGTAATACTAGGAGTTATCAGATTATCTTTAAAAGTAACAACTTGAGATTTCTGCCTGCTTTGAGTTGGGGGTACCTCGAATAGCCAGCGAGCGCAGCTGTGGAAGATGGGGTAGGACGGTCAGTGCTTCTTCCAGGCCTTGCTTGTCCTCTGAACCCAACCTCAGGTACTGCAGTTCCTTGAGCTGCCCTGGAACGAAGCTCCACAGGACAGGTAGCGCAGCCGCCCCTTCCTGGTAAACGTCCAGAGTCAACTTGGTATCGGTGAGCACAGATAAGAGCTCTGTATCTGGGGGCAGTGGGGGAGAGAGAGGCAAGACTATGGAGGAAGAGGAGGAGGAGGAGGAGGGAAATGTAGGAGTATTGCTGGAGGCGGAGGGCAGTGTATCAGTGATGCTTAAGGACCCTGACAACGAGGGAGCCTCCACGGCCGCAGCATCCTCATCTCCCCCGGGGTGGTCGACTGAACACTCGGCCTCTCCTTCAAACTGTTCCCCGCGTGTATTGACCGGTCCCGTGGCACCGTCCTCTGTGTGGGCTATGTTAGGACACACACTCTTTCCTGGGTTGTCTTGATTCCGCCCTGGAGATGTACTCCGATATCTAAACGACATTGTGTTTCTCTGTTTTAAGATGTCCTTCTTGATGTTGTCATATTCACAACTTCAGTCCAAACTGCTGTTGTTTCCGCTCCCAAAGAGTTCCGTCTTCTTCCTCTGCATCTAAAACTAGACTCTAGTCTAGTGTTAACCAACCAACCTTTTACTATTGTCATAATGAAATTAAACACGATGTAAACTCGGTGTTTGTGGACAAATCGATTGTCAAATGATGGACTAGGTTAACGCGTTCGTGCATAGCCTTGACTCTTTTGTTCTCAATATAACACTGGCTAAATCCAAATGATATGTAACAGTTACCCCCGAGTAATACTGTACGTTTAAATCATCCGACGATACAATATGTATTTAAATAAATCACATTACAGACTTGTTTGGTAATGACGGCACGCCTCTATTACTTTGCTTCACAAATGTGGGTTGCACTTCCTTGTTTGTGAGGAGAAAAAAATCTTTGGTTCACTCGTTTACTACACAGCGGTGCACCGACAGGCGGGGTTCATCTTTCCGCCGTTTTAGAAGTAAGCCATTAACTCCGGCCTGTCGTGGGGTGAAAAACGAGCAACTCCGTGCTAACGCCGCCAAAGTTTCAACTAAAAGCGGGACCTGACTGTGATGTTGTAATGCGTGATTTACTAAATGGTTTAGATCACGTAATAATAATAATACTAAAAACACAATAATACACTGAACAGGCAGAAACATTTAGGCTGGGGGATTTTGTTTTTATTGACTGATTTGTGAGCTTTTGAAGAAATATAATTTAGTTGCGTTGTTATATTTTGTGCTATTGTCCAACCGAATTACCGGCATGATGATCAAGCGTCATTTGTCTGAAAGTAAAGTTTCTATTAAACAAAAAAATGGCAAAACTTAAATGTACAAAAGTGTGGAGATAACGGGCAATCTTTCCAATGCGCTGTCCTTGAAATGGCTCTCCGTCGTCCTTTCGACGCTGATAACATCATATTGCGAAAGAAACAAAAAAATAACAAATATTATTTAATTATTTTTTTATGTAGCCTAGGATTTCTTTTATTTAGCTATTTATTTCGTTGTTCCCTTATACTCTTTATTATTAATCTCTCTCTCTCTCTCTCTCTCTCTCTCTCTCTCTCTCTCTCTCTGTTGGAAACACTTGGTAAACAGTCAACAACGTGTGGCTGATATAGAACAGCACAGAAATATCGACGTTACGCACATGACACACTGTGGTCGCTGCCGGCTTTCCTGCGGTTTCCAACAAGGGCTTCTCCTAGAAAGACCACGTCGTCTCCTCCCCGGCGTCCCATAACTTCCACAACAGAAACAAAAGGCGTCATTACGCATTACTCAAATCAACCAGCGACTATAGACGACTTTCTTACGACAGCCAGCACCGCGAAGTTACCGGCAATAGAGTAGGATAGAATAGATTAATAGATGTCTATAGATCTATAGAGATGTCTATTTGGATATAATTAACACAATTTTTCATTAAAAAAACGAACTTTGTATTTCACCTGAAACGGCTAAAAAGCATGTTTCCTTTAGACTCGCCGTGGAACATCTCTTTCGCCGGCTGTGGGTTCCTGGGTATTTATCATGTCGGGGTTGCGAGTTGTCTGCAGGAGCAGGCCCCGTTCCTGGTGGACAACGCGCGGCATATATACGGGGCATCGGCGGGAGCGCTCACTGCCACAGCTCTGGTGACTGGAGTCTGTCTTGGTAGGCCTATTTATCGGTTAGGCTATTATTATTATTTTCTGTCATTTGTTTAACATGATTTTGAATAATGATGATTTATTTTTGAATTAACAGGGGACATTGGGTCAAGCATCATAGGTGTCGCAAAGGAGGCTCGGAAACGATTCCTCGGCCCGATGCACCCTTCTTTCAACCTAGTGAAGATCATGCGCCACATGTTGCGTCAAACTCTACCACCCGACGCGCATCACCGCGCCACGGGGCGCCTGGGGATCTCCCTGACCCGGGTGGCAGACGGGGAGAACGTTCTGGTGTCCGTGTTCAACAGTACAGAGGAAGTCGCCCAAGTAAGTAGGCTATGACTTCAGTTTTTATTTTGTTTTTGTTTTTTGGCGAAAAAAACCCAACATTGTGGAATAAAGAATATAATCAAACATCAAATAAACAAAAGGGAAACCCAGAGTGAATTTAGACTATATAAATCCTTATATGTTGTAGGCTGTTTTGTTTTGTCACCAGACTCATTTTTGTATTCATTGTGTATTTATTTTATTTTATTTCTCTCCTTATCCTGTACTCTGTGTCTTCTACTATATATTGTGTTTTTTAGCCTTATAAAGCACTTTGTCTGTGAAACGCGCTTTATAAATAAACATGACTTACTTACAGACTAATATCACAGGTGAAAGACCATTTCCTAGCCCCTGGCCAATTGTACTCTTGTTTACATTTAACACACAAGCTAACAAACAGACGGTGCAAAGTTCAAAAAGTCTTTCTTAAATAACTTTGTCCGAAGCCCATTGCAATGCAATTGAACATAATCTTCAAACTGTGGACTATATTGTTATTAATATCTTGGTTTCCGATTCAACTAATCAATACACGTGATTGGGAATTGTCCTGCCAAGGTAATAGGTCACGAATCCCATATTAGTAGGTCACACAAGTAATCTCACTAGGTGAGAGTTGACGATCCACAAAAAAAAGAGTAGGCTACACATGGTCACATTGGTCTAAAAATGGATCATGTAACAACTTCCCAACTGTTTTAATGACCGTGTACTCTTTACCAGCCGTTGACTTGTTGTGTTGACTTGTTCTTGTGTTTGGCCCAGGCGTGTGTGTGCAGTGCCTACATTCCGGTGTACTGCGGCCTCATTCCCCCCACCCTGAACGGCGTGGTGAGTCACCGCTCGCCACATGTGATCTTTTGCTGCCAATGTCACCCTGGTAGCGTGGATCTGATCTGATTGAACCGTTCCAAGTACACGAACAATTAGGCTCTGGAAGTCAAGAAGAGGGTCACCGTACATGCCCGTTTTGTTATATGTTGTATGTTATATGTTATATATATTATATATGATAGTTATAGTTATAACTATAACTATCATATATAATCTTTCTTTGCTGAATTTGTGTGTTTTCATAAATCATAATGTTATTCTGTTGTTGTTGTTGTTGTTGTCTTTTGTCATAGATGTTCACCAAAATGAACTCTGTGTACTACTTACTAAGAATACTACCTTCCTCTAGTTTCTAGTACTTTTGGCACAAAGTTTTTCTCTGAATAACTGTTGCGCTGTGTGGCCTTTGTAATGGTTTTGCTTGTGTGTGTGTGTGTGTGTGTGAGTGTGCGTGTGTGTGTGTGCGTGTGTGTGTGTGTGTGTGTGGTGTGTGTGATTAATAGAGACATCTGAATGAGCAGCAGGTCTATGTTTACCTCGGCTTCAAGGTTGTTTTGTCTCTTCCAGTCCGTAACTCTGATGTCATCGTTGTTTACACACAGCGTGTGTGTTCACTTGTTTATATCACTCCTTTCTCATCACCCTTCTCATATATCTACTGCAGATTTGTAAATGTTTTACGTATTTACTATTTAGTAATATAGCAGACATCATTTTTTGTATAAATTACAGTGAGTTCAGATAGATGGGGGACATTGGGAAGGGAACTAAAGGGAAAGTTGTACTTGTATTATTGCCTACAGGTAGACTGCGGACATTGGGGTTAGAACCCAGAACCCAGGACACCTATGGGTGTCCAACACCCATAACCAATCTAGACACTATTGGTGATTTGGTGATTTTGTATTTTTCTCTTTATCCTCGCTCAGCGATACGTCGACGGCGGGATCTCAGATAATCTGCCCCAGTACGAGCTGAAGAACACCATCACCGTGTCGCCGTTCTCTGGAGAGAGCGACATATGCCCCCGCGACACCTCCACCAACATGCACGAACTGCGCTTCACCAACACCAGCATCCAGTTCACCCTGAAGAACCTGTACAGAGTATCCAGGGCTCTGTTCCCTCCTGACCCCACGGTGTGTCATTCACACACACTATCGCCCTGACGACATGATTGGCGTGATTCCTCCATGTCGTATTGAGTTGGCCGGAGGTGTACTGGAGTGACCTTTATGGATTATGGCATGGCTAATGAATTCATGTTCATGTCAAACATTTGTTTGTTTTGGCTGCAGGTTATGGAAGCCATGTGTAAACAGGGATATAAAGATGCACTTCAGTTTTTGAGAAGAAACGGTAAGCGATGCCGTCATGCCGCCTTTATTCCCTCAGAAAAACCTGAACAAAGTCATGTAGTTGTTATGTAATGCTAGGATAGGACTGAGTGGGGATTTTATGTGGTTTATTCATGTGCTTATTCATTCAGAATTGAGCAGTGGTTTATTAGAAATATTTTTTTTACCAAAAGCATATCACACATTAATTGTGTGCTAATACAATGCCAATGAAACACAATGAAATAGACAATAATAACAATTGACACCCTGACCTAAATCAGAATATATATATTTCATGTTAGAACCCGTCATCAAATCAATAAATGACATCCGAATGTGTGCATGTTATCAGCTCTGCTCTGATTCATTCTTCCTGTAGATATTGATCCATTTACTGAAACTTTACTTACGCAATAGTTTGAATAATGTCCCAAAACATAGGATAATTTAACTGCTTTTTCCTTCATATTTAGGATTACTGAACCTCAATGGACCTTACAGAGACAGACCCCTTTTAAACAGAGAAGAAAATGTAGGTGACGTTAACTCTTCTGGTGAGGAGGAAGATGAGGATATAACCAACGATGACGAGGAACGGCCAGACGTTGACGACAACGCACAAGCTCACCGTTCTAGTTTAATAGAGGATCATATCTTTGAACACCTGTCACCTAACCTCCACAGAGGTAACCTCACAGGACTCTTCTCAGGTCCATAGAAAAATATTTGTGCATTGCACACGTTCTCTTAAAGCTTTTTAGGGATTTTTTCCTCTCCGAAACACATTTTCCGTAAAAGACTTGCACTGTATACAAATCGAAACAAATATAAATCAAGACCTTCATATGAAATGCTCCTGGAGCATTTGCCTCATGGCTAAAACATTTTCACACATGGGCTTTTCTCTTCACTCTGCCTCCCTCTGCAGCTCTTGTGGAGGCTTGCAAGGAGAGGAGGAGCGTGTTACAGTCGCTAAGCAACCTGCTCCCTATCAGGCTGGCCTCTGCGATGATGTTCCCCTGTACACTGCCCCTGGAGTCTGCCATGTCCATGACTGTCAGGTATAGGGACCATACAGTACTTCATGTTATTGAGCGGTAGTGTTACTCACAATATGAAATTAACTAGGACAATAACATTTCATTTTGTGATTAATTACGGGATTCCTTTAGGATATCAGCTACCTTAACCAGATGTATTCCCTTTTAGTTTCACACAAGCAGCCATCCATCTATTACTTATATGACGTATATTTTTCATTCTGTAGACTTTTGGAGTGGATACCAGATGTACAGGAAGACATGGTGTGGGTTCGAGAGCAGATGGCCAAAATCCTGCAGTGCGCTCTGCGCCACGCTTCTAAAAGCATCTCCCAGCATGTATCTGCCAGGTTGGAGCCTATGCAGACACACAAACACATACTAACGCACACATGCACACACGTACACACACAGCTCCTTCAAAACACCCTGCAAAACATTTTAAGAGTACATTTAAATATGCAATGGGTCCTATTATTGTACCATAGCAGTCCTATTGAATGGAAAATAGTTGAGAGTCGGTCGTGAAGTCATGCAGTCAAACAACTTTGACCTCTGAGCTCGTCTTTCTCTTTTATTGTCTGGATTTGTCAAGATTAAATGTAAGTAAAATGCCTAAAATATTTTTTGGTGTGATGATTACGTTGATTAACATCTAGAGCACATAGATATGGGATTAATTTGGAGTTGATTACTGTAATTAAAAACTAATTTGAGTTTATTTAGTCTGTGTAATATTACAACACTGGGAGGAAGTGGTAGTCAAAAGTCCTGCATACAAGTCAGGTGAACTTTACACTAAGACTCACTTACCAATGTTAAATTATGGAGAAAATTAACTTAATTAACTATCCATGTGATTTATTTGATGATTTACTATAAGTAATACTATATATATAATATTTAATATACTTAGTATATTAAAATGAGTATTTTATACCACTGTATATGTACAGTATGTAGTATTATATATAGTGTATAGTATACATATCTTAGCAGTTTCCATAATTAAATTGTTTGTGTGAGGTGTGAATGTTCTGGAATGTTCCTGGAGGAAGCATGGATGCTTGTTGCATTGATCTGGGAAAGTGTGAATATTCTGGAGGGACAGTAGCCAGACAGCATTGTCTGGCTACTGGTAGTGGAATGTTGATTAGTTGGCATGATTGATTTTGCATTGAAATTATTTAGCCTGGAAAATACTTTTTAATACATTTTACCTGAATACTGATTCTGCTTTTCCCTTTTCAGAAAGCCACCTGAAAAGAGAGGGAGTGTGTACACTGTGTGCGCAATGTGCTTGAAGTCATCCTAAATGGAGAAAGTGACTGAGAGATGCAATAAGATGACACTGATTTTAGTGACGAGGATGGCGATGAAGATACTATTGGAGAAAATAAAAAGAACCAAGAACCGATGGACGGCCCGGCCCATGACTGTACAGACAGAGCTGATGTCAGCGTGGAGGGGAGCCACAATGTCTGTGCTGTCAACAGGGCAGTCACACTCACTTCACCCCTTGCTGGACCAGAGCCTGTATAGAACATTCAATGCTGGAACAAAGCCAAAACCTAATCGATAGAGGCCTTTCATTGTGGGGGTCTACAATAAACTCATGGATGCATGGATCTGTTGGACTCCTTTACAGCTAAATATAAGTACCCCATGAAATCCCACCGCTGGTATATGTACATCCTCTGGCACACCTTCATCCTAGCTGTGATCAACGCATGGGCTCCTCTACAAGCGGGACACATCTCTAAAGAATTCAAGGAAAGAGATGCTGAACAGGAGAGATTTCCAGAAAAGTGGCATCTCAATGCTCCAAAGAGAGTGCTCTTTAGAGACTGGGAGTCCAAGGGTCCCGGTAAATGCACAGAAGAGACCATCAACATGTAGGAGTCCACTAACACAGGTTCCAGCCGAGAGGATGTCTGTAAACCCTGTGGTTGGAATTTCCGCATACACACGTTGACCTTTGAATAAGTTTGAGTAAAACGACCTGCTAGTTAGAATAAAGTCATCCAATGCAAAATAGGAATATACTTTCGTAGCATTTATTGAAACACATACAATAGACCAGAGCTCTGTCGAGACTTCTCTCAGCCACCACAACCCGCCACAGGACGTTCCGCCAGGACCAAATGGCACACTGGCCTGTCAAGACCAAGAGAGAGGCCTCTGCAGACACAGCACCAATGGATGTACAACCACACTGTGCAGCAAGTGCAACAGCCTTCTGTGAGGAAAATAACTGCTTGTTGGACTGTCATCTTCAATTACGTTTTTGTGGAGCTATTCAATGTAGTTATTGAATTTCATCCTGGGTTAAAAAAATAAATAAAAATAATAATAATAATAATAATAAATGTAATTTATATAGCACACTTTGAAATCAAATGACATCTCATTTTAATCAATAAAATGACAAAAGATGATTTAATAAGTGTTGTGTGGTTAATATTTATGATCTGTTTTCTGGTATGGGAATAAATATGCTATGAACATTGCAAAAGAACACGTTTTGTAGTTTGTATACACAACATGAGTACAAATACAGACATTCAGCTACCACTTCTGCCCAACGTTACAATATCTGCTGCTAAGCGTTTACATGCCTTCTTGCATCTGTGCCTCTAGGTTCTCCTGCCAGCTAGAACTGCATCACTACCCATGCCTGCCATCCCAGATCAGCTCTGCCAGCCTCCTCCCCTCCTGCTCCTCTGTCCTCGACGTCATCATGCGTCTCAATCAGTACCAGAGGCAACTACTGCCCGGCGTCCTGTGCATTAACATGGACCTGCGGGGCTCCTTCAAAGCCGGAGTCCCGGCACCGGAGGGCGGCCCACCGGCCCTGCTTCTCCAGGGTGGCTTTAGCGACACGGAGACACCTCGCCTCGACACTCCGGAGCTCCCATCTTCCTCTCGCGAAGCCGTCAGAAGCTGTTAGTTAGCCGCGGTCTGTGGGTCGTGTTGGTTTGTGTTTTATTTAGATGATGCCTTGCGGTGTCTGACGCGTGTGCAATGTGTTGTCAACGCGCTGAGGTGGGAAGCGACCCCGACGGCTGAGACTTGACGACGTCCCCCGTGATGACTGATTTCAGTGCGAGTGTTCCGACGGGTTTTATTTAGGTTTTTAAGCATTTATAAATACGGTGTATGTAGCCTACGTCATGATTTTTTTTTTTTTGAATTATTATTTTATTTAATAACCATATACAGTTTTTCCCCCGACATAAGTGTTAGCAGGCCCTAACAAAATGTGTGTTGCGTGAAGTCGAGTGTCTTTAATCAATGGGATAATGATTTAGATTTGCCTCTCACACTAAGCACACGTAAACAACGGTGTACATGTACGAACCCGTACGACGACCCACCGACTCGCATACTTGAAGTGCCCTTTTTTAGCGTAAATATTATTGTGTGTGTGGAATGCAGTCAGGCTAGTAGTTAAACATGAGCTGCTGCATCCAGTTATCAGCTCATAGACAGGTCTGCTGGAAAGGTTGTGGTGTAGTGTGTGTGCGGCCACAGGTGCAGTGGGATCTCTCTCTCTCTCTCTCTCTCTCTCTCTCTCTGTATATCATACAGTGCATACAGACGCACAGTGGGCTTATCTTATGTCTGTTCTGTTCTGTTCTATAGGTCAGTTGAATGTCAGTTATTTATAATATAAAGACAATTATGAATGTTTTGTTTTTGAAATCTTTGTCATAGCAAAAAAAGAATTATTGGATTGGATTAGTTAATCATTCTGCTTGTGTTCATAAATTATGAAAAAGTGAGTTGCCTTTTGTGTTTCTTAAACAAACATACTGATGCCATTACAGCATAATAACGCATCATTTAATATTGAACAAATGTCACATTAACACATCACAATGTGACTCATCTTTATCTTCACTCTTTATTAAATCCATTCTTCATTTAAAGCAGGCCTATGCGTGACAGTAGATTACATTTAATTATTCAGACAGTGTTAATGTTACTACACTGGGCATGTTCATCCCAAATAAAAGATGATTGTCATGGTTGTTCAAGAAAATAGATTGTTTTCACATACAGTTAAATCGTGTTTCACATTGGGAACCCGAACAGGGAACCTGTACTAAAGAGAAACAGGGACCCTCTACTACAGAGAAACAGGGACCCTGTACTAAAGAGCATCTGTAGATAAAATGGTGTAGCGGGCTTCTGTCAAATTACAGGACTGGAGGTCCTTACGTCACCGCGCGGGCGGCCTATCCGCGCTCCCGTACGGCTGCCACACAGTCAAGTGAAGTATGTCGAAGTTCGTGTTTTTTCGCCAGGGGGCGCGTCCCAAGGAAAACCCAACGCCGAACGACCTACTTGGTTTCTCCCGTACCGTGAACTGAATCTGTCCGGGGACCAGATCAGGGGAAGATGGCGGCGACTGACCGTTCCCGGTCCGACGCTGCAAAGCAGCGACGGCAAGACCAGTTGCAGCGATGGTCCGGTTCAGAAACCGATCGCACGGGGCCGGATACGCGGGGACCCTCGACGGGATCGGGGGGATCGCGGAGGGCCAAGGTTCGGTTCGCCCAGGGGGCCGTGTTTATGGCTGCTTGCTCCGCCGGAGACCAAGAGGAGGTGGCGGCTCTGCTGAGACAGGGAGCTGACATCAACCACGCCAACATCGACGGGCTGACAGCACTTCACCAGGTACGAGCTCCACTCTTTCACTTCACGAGTTGTCGAGCTGCTGCTGCTGCTACAGGTCACTAGACCGACGCTTCGCTCCCAATATAGCCACGATAGCTCACGTTATTAAAACTAACAACCGAGCCCGAACTTCGGAAATGCCATCGGAGCGAACAAAAAGTATTTTTCGCCACTCTTATTGTTTACAACGTGTTGTTTATAGCGGTGAAAGGTGTGTCTACGGATGTGAGCTACGGGCTCCACACTAGTTAGTAGTCTGGTCTGGCCTCTGCGATGCTGCGTCCCAGGAGGCTGGAGGCTTTCTCTCCCTCGGATGGGAAGCTCGGACAGATCGCCGTGAATGTGCTGTAAAACTGTTCGCTCTCTCACTTTGTGATCGCGTAAGTTACGTCTCCCGGCTCCGTGTCTCTAAAACGTGGAGAACCAGCGCTACGCGGTGCTCGGTAACGGTTACTCAGACCGTTATTCCTCCGATCCAATAAGCGGGTCTCCTGTTTTTTTTTCTCAACAGTCATCAAAAAGAAAAAAAAGTAATATGTTGGTTTAAGATTAAATCGTTTATACTTATATTGCCTTTCGATCGGGGGGGGGGGGGGGGT
>OMKN01006551.1:2126-14668 GCA_900302345.1 Melanonus zugmayeri | reverse complement strand
AATTACGCAGAGGGAGTTAAGAGGTAAAATACCTGGCCATGTTGATGTGCTTTCACTCTCTCTCTCTCTCTCTCTCTCTCTCTGCCCCAGGCGGCTGTCACCTAGTGAGGAGCAGCAGGTAGACAACTGTAATTATTAAGGAGGAGAGAACAATTTAAGAGAAGATTTCCACCAGGTACATTTCAGTTGAGCGAATCACAGTGCGAAGCGGCAGAATAGTCACAAGATAGGTTACAATAAAAAAGAGATTAGATTCCATACGGCGAGTGAAAAAAACAAAACTGTCTTTAGCGGTTTTGCTCTGATAGATTTATTTACAGATGTAGTCTTCCCATGTTCATTATCCATCTTTCAGAGTATTTGTTACGATTGCCTTGTCTTCAAAACACTGTTGTTGCTTGTTGCTAGGGTATGGTTAGCTTTCACACTGCATACTAAAAAGAGCTCTTCAGATGAAGACCTATAAGCTTCGGAGGAAATCTGCAAATCAGTCATTTTGCTTTCCTCTTCGTCGCCCATGCATTGTTGTGGATGTGTGACGGAGATGAAGGCAGCTTCAGAGATTACGACGGAGATATTCTGTCAGCTTTTGGGTGTGTTTCATTGCCACAATCAATTAATAGGCACGGTTTGTTTTTGTTGATCAAGGTGAAATGAAAGTGAGGAGCAAAAAACAACGTGGAAAAAAAGAAAAGACAGAAAAAAAAGCAATTAAAAACACAAAGAGCATTCAGTGCTATAAAAGATCTGTGTGTTTGTGTGTGTGTGTGTGGTCTCCTGGATTCTATCCAGGTGAGTTTATAGCCCAGAGGCCACATGCAGGCACTGCACCGTCTCCAGGAAAAAATCTAATCAAATCCTCCAGCCCCAGCCCCAGCTCCAGTGTGTCTGTTCCCAACCTGGGGGGCATGGGCAGGGTAGGAAGGAACGTGCCCCCCCCGGGCGCTGTCTGATGCCCCCTGACAGAATGAGGCTGCAAAGGGCTGCGTCTTGTGACTTTGCCTGTCTACAGTACGTGTCTGGGTCTGTTTGTTTATGCCTCATTTAGATTCATTACATTTAGCCAAACAGTGGAATGAGCATTGTGTGGTTTTGATGTTAGTGAATGTGCATATTCTCTATTGGTTGTATAGTCTACAACGAATAACTTAATATTGCTCCCTGCGCAGATGCAATAAAAAAAAAAGGAATTTCGAGGTAAACTGCAATCATCTTTTAGCACAGCAATATGAATTTTAATCCCTCTGCCACCTTGAAACTGTAGTCTCATTTAGACCTAACCACCACACAGCATGGAAATTGCACTCTTTGCTTGCAGGGGCTCAATTCACATGCAAACACATTTATGAGACAAACTATCCAGTCCATGATGAGGAAAATAATGTAATCACAATGCACATTATATCACTTCTGTGTTGCTGAATTTGAGGAAAATGCCTCACTATTAGTGTGTTACTGTGTGTGTGTGTGTTTGCGCATGCACATATGTGTGCGTGTTTCTCAAGAGAAGGTTTACTGTGTGACAATATGTGAAGCATGACCATGGTGTGTTTAATGAGATAGCGTGTGGAGTAACTCTAAGTGTGTGAAATTGAAATGCGGGCCGTGTAAATTGAATTAAAGGAGGTTTGTGTATGTGATGGGAAAGTGTAGGTTACGTGAGTAATAGGCCTGGAGCCACAGAAGCCTGACTGTACGATTCTCTTACATGCGTCATAATTAGGTCTACATAGCATTCAGTAGACCTACCACTACCAGTGTTACATTTCAAAATTAGGCTTCAAATCGATTTTCATACTAACATGGCTATTGCATTGAATGGAAAACTACTGTTGTTTGTAATAGACAAACTGTAAGGTTTTACCAATGGGGGTAGCCTATCATCTGTCCAACACTCATCCCTGCAAGCATCCAACCATTCTGCTGTCATGGCGGCCAGTAAGGGCAGAGATTAACAGCTAGCCCGCTAGTTAGATTACATCTTAACTGGCTGAATAAAATAAGAGGGCCCTGTTGCTTTGCTGATGTGTATCAGTAGCTGGAAAAAAAACAACTGAAGAGAACCAGCTGACCTCTGGCTGAGGCTGAGAGACGAAGAATTCTTCGGCACCGACAGGGGGAGGAGGTTCGTTTTAACAATGACTTCATTTCAGACATTTCAGCCTCTACCCTCCGAGCCCACCGAGGAGCCAAAAAAGAAAATACCTCACAGCTGTTGTTTTAAACAAGTCCTGGTATTCTTGCAGTGCTCTAATTTCACAAGTTAGGCCCCCCTATATACCTCTGAAGTTTCGCTCCTGAAAAAAACTCTTTCAATCTTTACACAAGGCTTTTGATATTGCTGATGTGCTGCTACCATATACGCTTTATGTTTTAAAGCTTTGTTAGTTTTTTTTCAAATGTGTTGTGTTGTGAAATGGGTCGAATGGGGGCAATAAGAAGGGGATCAACAAACGAACACACGGGTAGACTACTAGTATTGTGTGGGGGGGTGTTGTAAGTATCACGTATGCCACAGGGGAATGTCAGTGTCATGACCTCGGAGTAAAAAAGAAAAAGACGAGGCTCGAGACTCTGCCTATCTCGCCCTCCATCTGTAGTAGATTTTGTGACACGAGGAGGAGTGTGAGGGGGGAAAGAAAACACTTTAATCACCGCCGTTTGGCCCCTTCTCAGGCCCAAAACAAAGGGCCCCGCGAGCCCCTCCTCCCCACACATTTGCAACAAAAATAAAAAAATAAAAACTATTTTCATTATGTTTAATGTGGTTGAAATGTTTATACTAACATGGCTATTGCATTGAATGGAAAACTACTGTGGTTTGTAACAGTGATGAACACACAAACGGGGGTAGCAGCCTATCATCTGTTCAACCTACACTCATCCCTGCGGCGTCAAAAAAAATAAAAAAAACAATTTTCATTACGTTTAATGTGGTCGAAATAATAAACGGTGGTCCGCGGTGCAAGCCTAATGTATTAGTAGACTCTAATACTAAAAGTAAAAGTATTTAAGATGAAGGTAAAAAAAAAAGACGAGGGGGGGCGGGACTTCTAGAGGCCCCGCCCCCTCCAGATCTCCGCTGCTCTCAGCGCGTCGCTCAGAAAACTGTTTGCGTTCCCGATCCTGATCCAATCCTCCGCGCGTATCGGTCTATTAGTTGCGGAGCTGTGGAATTTATCAGTTGTGAAAGCTCTTTTTTTGGCGTGTTGTTGTTCAGCAGACCACCACCACCACCACCAGTTGGTCATATTCTGCGAAACTATTTGTAGTTGGTGACATCTACGTAGGAAAACAGCGATTTACTCACAACGCTCTGCTTGGAGGTAAGACTGCGTCGCGTCTTAAAGACGCCGCTTGTTGAAGTTGAAGTGAGCGCTCCACCGCATACTAAACCATTACGGTCATTGTGCGTTCTCGATGTTTTATTTGTCAACAGTGTGTTGAGACAGTAGCCTCCTTTCTTTTACATTCCTACGTGTTGTTATGTTGAGTGTGCAGCACTTTGCCCGTTTCAAGAAGCGCAACATTTGCCATCAACACGGGGAAAAAGACGCATGTAATGTGCTTTTGTTCTTGATCCAGGTATGTGATGCCACAGTACTACTATTGTATTCATGTCACCCTTCCAGAGTTTCTGGCGTATCAAACATAAGTAAACTAAAGAAGATGGGGAAACCCACTACTCGAGTGAAGTCATGTATACGGTATCACACGTTGTTGACTTCATATCAGTGTTGGCCCATTGTGAGAGAGCCGACCTGTGGTGGTGGGGGAGAGCGATGTGTGTCAGTCTGCTGGCGGCTTTCCCACGCGAAGCGCCGGCCTGGAAACACAGCGCGTCCCAGCGGGGGGCAGTCAGTCATAACCGGGAATATCTCCAAAAGATGCATGGAGGTCAGCACACGGATGTCTCTGTTTGCTGCAGGGCAGGAGTTCACTGCCAGTTCGCATTAAGAGATTGGAGCATCGCTAACGGGACTGCACGATCCCTAACAAAACCAAACCAATGTAGGCCCACAATGAATAGCCTTACGTGGGACTAATTCAATGTTGTCCGTGTCAGTGGTGATAACTTTTTTTAACCTTATACCCCGTTGTTCATGGTTGTAAATCCAGAAATCTGTGAAGTTGTTTTTTTTTTTTATCGAGTCAGTCGTTTTCTGAACGGGTTAATGAATTATATTACATCTAGGATAGATTGAAAATGGTAATGAGGCAAGGCAGGCTCATACAGGGAATGCTTACACTGGCAGTGTGTCATGTTAAAATGATGCCTATGTTATTCAATATGAATACATTAAACATTTGTTTACTACAGAATCATTTTATGGTCTGCAGAGCATTATTTATAGGGAAAAAAAGTAAGATAGACAAAGAATCACCAAATTATTATATAATAATGCATAAGTCTTAATATGTGGGTTACCCTATTTAAGAGTTATTTAAGTTAAGGTAGTGTGTTATATAGCTGCATTTCGATTTTGACAGACAGGATAAGTTGTTCTATTGAGCAGTAGCAGTGATCATCAGCACCATTGGAGCAATAATGGGACTGGAGAGATTGTTTCCAGAGGATCCGTCGAGACAGTTGCTTGGTTAAGTGGGTGCGCTCTGGTGTGTTTCCATTGTCTCAACTTGGAGCCAAAATCATTCTATAGAGGGAGTTCAGTTTGCCACTTATTCAAACTAACCAGCAGCAAAGCCGGTCGTGGACCACCACCTTTCAATGAAAACACATTTGCAGATTTATTCAGATGTCCTTCTCTCCATTCCTCTTTCTCTCTCTCTCTCGCTCCCCCTCTCTCCCTTTCTCTTTTCTTTCTTTGTCTCCCCTTTCGTTCTTTCTCTCATTCCGTCTAGCGCTCTCCTTTTTCTCTCCTGAAACCAAGTGGAGTGAAAATTGCTTGGGAAACGGGGGGCTACATTCACGGCAGACAGAGGAGTGTTTGTGTGTTGCTGCTGACCATGCCTGGCCGGTGTTGATGCTTCTGAAACAGCTGCCAACACGATATAAACTGCCCCGAGCCAATCTCTCTAACGCGGTTCACGAGTGCCGGGGAAATAGTTGTGTTGCTCAGATACGGGAGTTGTGAGAGAGTGTGGGACACAACAATGATCTGTGTGTGTTTTTGACATCCTCCTTGCACCGTAAAACATCAAACAAGATTTAATTCAATTAGAAGTGAACTGGAATATGTAAATATGTACTGTAAATATATGAATATTATAATATATTCCACCCACCATTAGGGAACACCTGGTATGAGTGCCACTGCGCACCTTTTGAACACAGCCTTTGAGTACACGTTTTCCTTCAATCCAAGACATAGATTTGCAGGGATGCAGTGCCAAAATAGACAGTGGGAGCACATTGTGAAAAGGGTGGCGGTAGTAACGCAGAGTGTGAGTGCAGTGAGATGAATGCTGCACTCATGTCTCTATAGTCATTGGCTAATGTATAATGGTGTGAGATGGAGTGTGTGTGTGGCAGATTGTTGCTGAGAGAAGGAGAAGAGTTTGACTGACAGGACGGTCCCCCGTGCTGGCCGAGTACCCCTCATTACGGGCTGAAATTAACCAATCTGCGGTTCCACATGGACACACACACACACACACACCGGCTTGCTTCTTAATATCTGCTGATTATGCCTGCAAATGAGGACGCTCCGTGCCTTCTTGGCCAGTCATTTGATCAGTGGTCTGAAAAGGCCGCCATGATTCTGTCTCCTCCTCCACCCCTCTGCCTGCCATGGTTTCCTTTCATCTACTGGTCCGTCTACCTCTCTTCCCCTCCATCCTCTGCCCCCATCCCCCGCCTCATCCCAGTCTCTGGGTCATGGCCATATGAGTTTTAGTTCCATATAGATAGGCGTGACACGGCATGGCAGATGAGGCCAGACCATTAGTGGGCTCCTGGTTCCCTGCTATCAGTGATTCAGTGCTGCCAGCGGTCCACAGAGAGCCCACAACTAAATGGAGAGCTCTCTTTGCTCAATGAGAAAATTGCTTTATATGTATTTTCTTTCGATTTGCTAGGACCCTTCACTTAATAGGTGTGTTGTGGAGAGACCTTGGTAGGTGCTAGGTAATGAGCTCAGGGTGTCTCTAGCCTCTAGCTGTCAAAAAAAATGGACAAATTAGATTTGCTCTTCAGATGGAAATATAATATATAATTTAATCTTAGTTTCATTTGTTGCATCTCTATAAAACACTTTTAACATGACACGTCATGTTAAAAGTTCAGGCCATGTCTAAGGTGGCCTCTTATGTTTCGTTCACTATCACTATATACTTTCCTCCTGTTCTTACGATGTTTCTTTCACTATTCAGATTGTCCTTTCCTCCTGTTCTTAACATGTCTGCCTCTGGACTTCAGCAGTGAGTGGCCTGAAAGGAAGTGCAGTTTGGCAGCTCCGGACTTCACTGTGAACAGGAAGTCCAGGGGTTTCTCTCTCTGCTGACGCTTCCTTTTTATCAGAAGGAAGCAGCCTGCTTGTTTATGTCCAACCCAAGGATTTGTGCTTTTGTGCTTATCTCGCACTTGCCCTAGTTCCCTCCATAATGGCCGTGCCGAGCAGGTAATGAGGCAAAAGGTATGTATTTGACAAGCTGGGCCTGGCAGATAGCAGAGCTCTCTGACAGGCTCATAGGCTGGCAGACGCTCAGTCCAGGAGACATTCAGTCCGGCCTATGGCTGTTCAAAAACATTTCTCTCCAGAAACCCCCCTCAGCCACATTTTCCTCAGCACAATGTTTTTCAGAGCTAATAAGCCGTGTCACTCAGGTCTCCATTAAAGGCTGGTTGGTTGTGAAGCCGCTGGTCATTACAGACTGCAAGCACACTCTGTAAATCCCTATGCTATCGCTGGCAGCCTTTAGCACCTAGAGGCTCTGTCAACGCTGTCAACCCCGGACCGAGTCAACGCTTGGAGAAAGGGGGCTTAGGCTTGGTCTGGAGTCAGCATCTGATGGATATGTGAGACAGGGCCCAGTCGCTACAAGATTACCTGACTATAGGGAGAGACATAAGCCCATGCAATCGCTGATCGTATTTACACTGATGCTCGGCAATCTCTGCACGGCTGCCCAGGGAATGCCCACGGAGAATAGGAGGCTTCTCTGTGTCTGATGTCACATAGGCCTTTATTAATCAGTAGTACATAAGGCATTTGTTTAAGAGGTACAACACAATAGCGCTGGGCAATATGGCCAAAATCTTTTATCCCGATAGGTCATTTAATATCTCGATATTTAGCACGTTTTCTGGTCATTCATTAAATAAAGTCTATATAAAATAATCACATGGTAAAGCTTATTTTTGTATACCCCTGTGTGAATTAAATATTGAATGAATTAAGTACTGAGTATTTTCTCATTTACTTCTAATTTTATTAAGAACTTGTGCAAAATGAACATATGAAGCATAAGTTTCAAGTGAAACTATAGAGAAAAAATAAATAATTATAGGCCTAGCCTACAATATGAAAATGTTAAATATCAAAGGTAAACATAAAACAGTTTCAATTATAGCAGCATTAGGGCTGGGCAATATGGACAAAATCAAATATCAATATTTTTGACCTCAATATTGATATTGCGACAATATTGTAGGGATGACTATTGGTGCTTTCACAAAATATTTACACAATGAGGTTTTTGATAAATAATCATCAGTAATGTGGATATAATGACTAAGTGGGTAAAGGCAAATAATAGAACAGCTAGAACAGTGTGGTAAGTTTAGAAAATGATATTACAATATCCAAAATCTAAGACGATATCTAGTCTCATATCACAATATCGATATATTGCCCAGCCCTACAACACAACCACTTTTTTGGTGGCTTCACCAAGCTGGCTCTTGATTGGCTCACATCAGACTCAGTGTTGGCACATGGGGCAGAAGGAAGCGGAGTGCTAATCGGCCACAATCCCAGACAGAGGAAGTGCTTATTTAAAGGAATGTGGTGTGAGATTGTTTTCGTCACGCTCTGCTTAACATTGGAGCCTTTTTACTTCACCATCCTTTGTACCAACCTGAAAAAAACCCAAACACTAAAGCAGATAAGACGCTTTGGTAAGCATGTGTGCCTTTTGCTTTGTGTCCCTGTTATGAGTCTGTATAAAGGCCGTATCCACAGATAACATGTTTAGTGTTATAGCTGGGATGTTTTTAATAGTAAAGAAAATGGAATATTAAGTGAATAATGTTGTTCATAGACGAAGCTATAGTGAGCATAAGCGTTAACACCACAAGTTGTTTTTACGACAACTTGTGGCGTTATGGTTTTCTATGAAGAAACTCTTACTCACATGTGAGTAATATCAAGATGAAAAAGTATGTGATAATTGTGTGAGTAATATGAGAGAACTGATAACAGAGAATGTCTACCTCACAGTTCACTGCAGGCCAGACAGGCCGACCCTCCACTCTGTCACAGAGCGGTTCTGTGGAGCTGGGCTCGGACCAGCTCTGTTTTTACAGCCTCTCCCTGTGACTCACTGGGCTCCCTCATGGTACTCCCATCTCCTGAGTCAGGCATTTTTCAGATGAAATGGGACTCTCCTCCAGCTCCCGGTCTTTCCCTCGTTCTCCACTGCCCTCAGCCACCACAACTGTGTTCCACGTCCCCGTCCCCCACCCCTTCCTTCTCCTCCACGTTTCTGTTTTGGGAGAATCTGGGAGAATCTTATTGTGTGTCCCACTTCTTTCAATACAAGTTTTTAATGAAAAGCAGAAGGAAGGGAAGAAAAAAACCTTGCAGGAAAATCTTGTTTTAGTCATAGTGGATCACAGTAAGTTAGAAAACATCCCTAACTTGAATCTGTAATGCATTTGCCCCGAGGAGATGGCCCCCTCTTGTTTATTTTTAATTACTAACTGTTGCTACACTATTACTACACCGTCCTTTTCATATGATAATTGATGCTTTGTTTGCGTAACGCGCAAATTCAGTTACATGTTGTTCTGGCTTTAGACAATTAGGTGTTCAATCAGGATGACCCAACCAATTGCCCCGGTATCATTTTAAACTGATTTAAATGCATGTCTGGCACTTTAACAAGCTGTTATCTCATTTACCAAAGCAACTCTTGTTTGCGTGATTAGTAAATTAATTCCACAGAACTGTGATCTAATCAGATGTATGGATATACAGAGAATAAGTTGCTGCATATGATTTCAGTATCAGGTCAGTTTTTGATGGAACTGATTTGGGTCTACTTCCTATCAAGAAAAAGACATAGTATTTATGTGTGTGTAGAGACATTGCAGACACAGCATTTCCATTATTGGTCTGTTTTACCGTTTATTGATTACAGTTGTACATTTATTTGGGCAGTTCTCTCAAATGTAACTTAAGCATGGTATCCAGAAACTTTCAGAAAGTGTTTGGTTATGCAAAGATGTCCTCCCTTTTTTATTTTGAACTCCACAGGATGAACTGCGGAAACGCAAGTGGGCTAATGTAATTCCCCCCCCCACCTCCTCATTATAATAATACTCTTTTTGTACTCGTACAAGATTTCATAGGTTTCCGATTTTTCTCAAGAAGTTTGAGAAAAAGATTCCTCTACCCCACCAGGCGGCCTGCTTTGGTTTCTGTGAAGCCCACACACACCTTGTCCACAGCACCATCCTCAGTAGTTCCTCCATTGTAAGAACAGTGTTGCATATAAATATAGTCCTTCCCACCGGCTGTATCTTACCATGGGTCTATTAGACACACAGGCTCCCCATTGGCCTCCACTACCTTACAGATCTGGCAGGATGGCCGTTTGATTAAAAAGATCCCCTAGCGTTTTCCACGTCCACCTCGGTAGAGACAGAACGCCTAATGATGCTTCCCCCGCTACATATTCGCCTAGAATAACATGCCTACACCATTGTCACTAAGTCTTAAGTGAGTAGGACCCAACTAGGTGGATCTTGTCAACATAGGAACTGTGCAGGTGGAGGCTAGATATTATGCTGTTCATTAATGCATAGTATGACTGGTGGGTTTATATTTGCAAACCTCACCCGAGGTCGCACGTCTTGAGCTCAGGTGAGGTTTGCAAATACAAACCCACCAGTGGTGTTTTGCGGCGGTAATAAGGTAGTCCTTTTGTGTTATCGTTCCTCTACTGCTGAGTTTTCGCAAGGTTCTCACTCAACACTGATGGTTTATTCGGGGTCATTTACAGCTTATTTGCATGGGATGTAAGAACGTGCGCCATTAGACTCACTCGCTGAACACCAAACCTTAACCAAAAGCCTGTTCAACCACTCCAGCTCACCTGGCCTATAAATCAATCGAGCAAAGCAGCCTGCTTGGTTGATCCAGCCTGCTAGCTGTTTTTAAGGGTGGTAAAACTATTCCTTAAGTCATTGGAAGGAAATTGCCCTGCACACTTACACATTAACTCATCTGAACAGTCTCTGCTTGTCTGACTTTGGTTGTATGGATCTTTTAATACCGTTGGGGGTGTAACAGTTACATGGCAAAGACTGGACTGCCTCATGATTCTTTTATGTCGCTTTATGAAAATTTTAACTCCCCATCCGCTCTGAAAGTGCATTACTATAGGCAGCATTTGTGGGTCATTGAACTAGAACATGGCCTCTCTCCGTAAGGCAAATTCCAGTGCTGCAATTAGACCCAAACCACAACACATTGACTGTAGAGATGTGCAAGAAATGTGCTGGATTTACAATCAGGCAATTTGGCAAAAGGTTTAAGCCATTTTGTTCTCTGCCAGCCAAGTTTTCTTTTTAAATGATGATGATGAAAGCACACAAATATATTTTATTTTCAGATGTGGTAGCTTGCTTTTCTACACTTATTCTTTTTACTATTAGTCTCACACACACACACACATATACACACACACACACACACACAGTGAGGCATAATCCCTTCGGCACCTAAGCCTTACCTTCTGGTTCGCTTTGAAGCTGGAGAATCTGCAGTAAAAAAAAGGACGGCAGCCACAACCAGTTAAGGCATGTGAACCTTGTTTGATATTGTCATGGAAACACTTTTCACGACTAATATTTCTGACAGGAGCATCCAGTGGCTCACCTGCCCATGTCTGCCCACCGCTGATACCAAAGGCTCTGCAGGTGGCTCTCCAACACACGGGGGATGCAACATTAAATTGGATAGTGTTCATTGATTTCTAACCAGTGAATTAAAAATGTCTTTGGATCATGGAGAGGTGGTTGGGGGGGGGGGATCGTTGTAAATAAAAAGCAAACGTGGTGTGGTATTGATTGAGCGTCTTATTTGAGTAGCCGTCTTATTTGAGTAGCCACAGGGAAGGAACAGTCATCCAACCTAATTTTCACCAAACTGCGTGTGAGATGAATTCTAAGAGGGGTTTGGCTGCCAGGGGGCGAGATGTGGCAACACCAGATAGTTCAGGCATTTCTCCAACCACATGCATGCTGAGAAACGGGCTCAGATTATATTTTTTTTACCGATAACACTTGGCAGGAGATGGATCGCATGCGTCTCTGAAGCCCTAGGATGTGTGTTCTTTCTTTTTGGTTTTTATCTGTGAAACTATGAAGAGAAGTCCAAACACCTGCCTTCGAGCCATGTACTTAGTATTGCAATCCAATCATTTTCAAGCTGCTTTGATTGCATAGAAGAAGTGAAAAGATAAATAGTAAACATGGTTAAAAGTAAATTGAGCAATTTTATTTGGTCAATACTACAAAAAATTGGATTCCAGCTAATTTGGCCTCCAGACCATTAATTTAACTCAAGTCAATTATGCTCTCCAGGAGGAAGAGGAATATGAGAAAGTGGGTGTAGAATGTTCATGGCCCTCTTGTGCTGCAGGCATTCTGGAGTCTGACAGGATTTTTTCATTCAAACAAAAAGCAGATGGCCAAACGTATTCCACTCTAAACATCTCCCAGTGATCTGTATGTATGTGTGTATATATATATGTATATGTATGTGTGTGTGTGTGTGTGTGTGTGTATATATATATATATATTCATATATAATATGTGTGTGTTTTTGTTTTATTCTTCAGCAACTCTCTCCCCTACCCCTAAGTGTAATAACCCAGTCAATATTCAATGCTCTCAAAGCCGCTCAATCACACATCTGGTGCACCTCTACTTATTTAGTTATTTATTCTATTGCCTTTGGCCCAACCAAAAGTTCTATCATGCCTTTTTATGCACGCTGAGACATTGGAGATGGATGGAAGAGCTTGAGAAGGGTTGAAGGAGAAAAAACGTTTAGCTGTTATTGTACCGCCACAGCTCATTACATATACAGTGCATTTTATAATCCCTCTTGCCTTGTTCGTATCTCCTCCATTTGATGCCTGCCATCAAATCTCACGTCTCATGCAGTGAAATTAATGAGATAAAATGCAATTTTATTTTCATCCTGTCCATGGCCCATAATCCCCCTTTTGTGAATGTGACTTGAGTCTGTTGAGGTAAATCTTCTCATTATAACGAAATACCTTGGCTGTTGTGCAAGTCTTGAAGCGAAGAGCTGTCATCGGGTACCCCCCCCCCCCCCCCCCCCCCC
>OMKN01006493.1:2008-13438 GCA_900302345.1 Melanonus zugmayeri | reverse complement strand
CAAACACAACGATTCCCTTACTTTGTGGTAAAGCCCTTGAATCTAACCACACTGGATCATCACATAATTATGTTGTTTGTGTCGTTAAGTGCTGATGGCGACACTACGGTCCCGGACCACTACGCGTACACTTGTGCGCCAGACGTCTGACCACAGAGTTTACTTGACATTCTTTACAATTAAAACCAATGAAAACACCGAGTGTGCTGTAATAGTTGTATCGTGTTACACTCACCATTGTTTGTGGGGGTAGTTTCTTCTCCGTGTTTTGGTGGATGCTTGCTTGACGCTTGGCTCCTTCGATGACCGACTAGCTCCACTTTGACACCGGAAGAATAACTTCTAAACTCGCCGAGATCACAGATCTGTGAGACATAGACGCTGTTGTGTGTTAGCGTTGCGATGCGTGCTTGTGCCGCCATGTTGGGAAGGTCAAGTCAAACGAGAGATGCAAGTGTTTAACCATCTCGTAGGTTACGTTACATTACAGTACTACATTACATTAGAGTAAATACATAAATAATAATAATAAATATATATGCGATACAATTTAGTAAGTGAAAATCTAGTGGTATCTATAAAACCTTTGGTCTTGAAGTGCTTTGACAATTTCTAAAATAACTCACTATTGAAATTGGGTTGTTTATTTTATTATGGGTGCATGCATGAGGTGTTCGAATAGGATGCATGGAAAACATTTCCGATGGTCCGACCTTCTCAAGATGGCGGCCGCGCAGACGGTTCTCTGAGCGCGTCTAGGTTTCTATGAGATCTATGAGATAACTATATACGAACCGCTTCTTACGGAGTTGCTTATAAACACAAACAAATACAATGGATCATCCTTAGTGACTACATGTCTTAACTCTTTTTTCTTTTTCTTAAATTGAGTAAAGGCAAACAGCAAGCAGTATTAATAGTATATTATAAAACGGAGAAATGTACATTTGTAAACATATAAAAGTAAAAAGAAACACCTTAAACACAATCTGTAATTATTGCTGGACTTCTGAATGTTTATTTGATGTTTGTTTATTGTTTAAAATCTTTTTTGTAAAACTCTGCATAATCCCGTGACCAGGAAGTGTCCTCTTAGTGACCGGAAGCTCGGATGGTTCCCCCTCTATGACCGGTTCCGGACCGGATGCTCGGTGGGAAGACAGGAACAATAAAAGAAGAGAGAAAGTGCCCGGGTTTTATATATATATATTTGAAAACGCACCGAATGCCAAACAAAGTTGTGTGTCTACACGCGTTGCCAGGTAAGACCGGTCTGTTTATAAGATAATATCCAAACTGAATGTACGTTGACACACGTTGGCCGCGCCGAGCCGCCGGTCTGACATGTTAAACCACTAGCCTGTTAGCTAATGCTATCTAATGCTATCCTGCACCCCACCTCTCAGTCAACGCACATTTGACCCAAAACCACAGCTCTTGGATACGATCATAAAGTATGTTTGTGGTGTGATCACTATCCGTGCGACAAGGCAGTTCAGTAGCCACTGTGAAATTATACCATGTTACATTTTCACGTGTTCTTTGTAATAGAAACAGCCACACAATCACAGTATATTATACCATGTTAAACCAAGCAACCCCGCCCATTTCGTAACACTCAACTGTTCGTGTGTGGTGTTTGTTCATAACGTTGTTGTTGTGTATTTGCTTTACCTGATATACTTAAATCCCGCTTTAAACCAAAACATTTAATCTCGCCTCTCTTTCAGATATAGGAGAACACGACTTGCATGTGAGGACAAGCGTCTACTCGGCCAACCATGGCGAACAATGCAGAAGACGTCGAGAACAACACGGTGTGTATATACTATACACAAGAGATCTCAGAGGATATCTTGCAGGGTATTCTGTCAACATTGTGGTTGCGCAAAATCTCTCATGACTTCCTGGTGATAAAACAAAGGGTTGGTGGTTTACGAAGTTGTTCATTCAGGAGTGTTAAAACGCTAGGGAAGCTCTTAATGTGATGACTAAAGGATTACGGCTCACCATGCCATTCATTAATCATGAACATCTGATCCGGTCAAATTGATTGTAGAGGGAATTAACATTGTAACGTTTGAAAATAATAGTTATCCTTTTAACGGCAAAGCTCACAACTTGTATATAACCTACAATACATGTTATTTAGTCTTGTATTCTAATCAAATTTATACCCATCCTAAACAATCTCCGAGTATGTGGCTGTCATTCAACCAATCAAATCAACCCCCAGGTTCATTAGCAACCTGTCGATATTTCTAAAAGCCGTCTGCCACAATCCCTTTTTGACTCCCTGCATTCGAGTAGACATTTTTTATTCCCATTTTGTCAAATTAGGAGATATGCCCTAAAATGCATTACTAATCATGTTCAAAAAATGTGAGAGTGGAAAGACTCTTGCCATTTCACTTCTAATGAATGAACACAATCTAATGAACCTCAGTCACACACACACACACATTACGCGACAGTGGCTCAGGAGGTAGAGCGGTTGTCTGGCAACCGGAAGGTTGCTGGTTCAATCCCTGGCTCCTCCTAGCCAAGTGTCGAGGTGTCCCTGAGCAAGACACCCTAACCCTAACTGCTCCTGATGAGCTGGCTGTCGCCTTGCATGGCTGACACCACCGTCGGTGTATGAATGGGTGAATGTGAGGCACTAATTGTAAAGCGCTTTGAGTGGCCACTGGTCAGAAAAACACTATATAAATGCAGTCCATTTACCATTTATTTACCATTACATATATCTCTCTCAATGACCACCAAACCCGAATAACTTAGTCACCCTATGGTATGTACAGTTGATCTTGATATGGCCTTATTATGATACCCAGTTAATATTTAACACATGCAGTTGTTGTGTTATACTCGGATAGAGACATGGCCGCTGCACCTGATGCTAGATTCAAAGTTCTCCCCCGGTAAAAAGTCCAAAAGGTGGTAAAACGAACAACAAGCTGTGTCTGAAATGTCTCATTATTCAGTTGGCTGGACAGTGGCCATCTTTTGTCCATTGATCAGTTCTTGTTTTAGGGCAATAATAATATATCCCATGATGCAACCTTGCCATTATAAAATTACCCATGATGCTTTGCCAAGACTTTCATTGTTGTGGCCACAGAACTTTACCAAATTCATATTGATGTCACAACATGAGCGCCAGTAGAACTACTGCGGTGGAACTTTTTGGTAATATGGAGAGTTTTTCAGCTTTAGTTCAGAATGTAACGCACTAGGCCAAGCCATGGCACAGAAGTATGGGCATCAGTCTCGGGAAACTTGTTGTTATCTTCTCTTCTTTGGAACCAGCTGATTCATTCTGTGGGACTGGAAAACAAACTGTCTTACTCCATTCATCCAAACAAGTCACTCCAGTTTTTAGTTTTTTGCTGACGTGAACCTCCCCAACACTATCCTTGATACCTCAGCTCCAGTCCTCATGTTTATGTAACAATTTAGTACAATTTTAAGGTGGTGGCTTGATAAAAAATCTGCAGTGGCCTTGACTGACTGTTGAGTGAATAGTTATCAGTCCAATCTGGGCCCCTCCATGTCTCCTGTGCAGTCTGTCTTGTATCTCGTATGTAGCCCCTATGGAGGGGGCACAAGAGGGCAGGTGCTGTTTACCTGTCAATATTAGAAACATACCTTTTTAGTTTTGCTTTCTTCTAAACAAGTAGTCATTTTAATTTAAATCTGTCTCTTCTTGTGTTTCCCTTGCTAGCCACTTTATATTGTCGCTGTGAATGAAAAGTCCAATATAAATCAAGTTTTGATTGATTTGAAGTTGACCTCGTATTGTATAGTAATACTCCCGTGGTTTGAACAGTCTGGATCAATCCTAGGTGTTCAAATCTCAATGTTCAATGCTCTCCCAGCAGGTGACTCCCAGGCAGGAGCACCCAGACGATGCGGGTGGCCTGAGGCTGCGCTCCCGGGGTGGGAGTGGAGAGGCTGATGGTGGTGGGGGACCGGAGCAGAACGGGCAGCCCCCCTCCACCGGACCCCCGGTGGAGAGCGGGGATGACGACGACGAGGAACTGACGCTGAAGTACGGTGCCAAGCACGTCATCATGCTGTTTGTCCCCGTCACGCTCTGCATGGTGGTCGTTGTGGCGACCGTCAAGTCCGTCAGCTTCTACACGCAGAGCGATGGACAAAGACTGTAAGTGTGTGCACTGACCCGCATCTGATGTGTTTTTGACTGAATGCTCAAAAACTCAGTTGTTGTAGAAATGCTCAAATGGGCTGCTAGTGCGGCAGGTTTCCCCCCCTCTCTTTCAACCCACTTTCCTTTTATGTTTTCACTGTCCTGCACAGAAAGGCACAAAAAAAATATATTTTTCCCATCGTGCCACTAGGTGGTGCTAATGCATTGAATATGAGGCTGTTCTCTACATCAACCGCCAGAGTAGAACTGTACTATCTGGAACTGAACCTGATGCAAGGAGGAAGCTGGCCCCCTCGTGGTTCATTTGATTTCAGTCATGGTCTTGAATTTCAGACGCATGTGGGCGTAAAAGGTCTTCAAGTCCTTTAAAGTCAGTGTGAATCTGACATCTACTTCTTAGTTCTTACCTGGTGAATTGGGCTGGACAGGATGGGAGCCAGGATAGTTTGGTGGTTAGGGTTTTCTGGTGATCTCTAAGTGTGTGCAATCACCAGTCAAATCCTAAACCTTTACGTTGACATGTTCCATGTTGTGGAAGCCACATGCTGTCTCACTATCTGCAGTCTCTCTGATCCACACGTCTCCCTCATTAACTCCACTATACGCGACTGTGACCTAACTGAACGCTGTCCCGCGTCGTCCTAGAATCTACACGCCGTTCTCGGAGGACAAGAACACGGTGGGCGAGAAGGCGCTCTACGCCGTCCTCAACGCCATGATCATGATCAGCGTCATCATCGTGATGACGGGCGTGTTGGTGTTGCTCTACAAGTACCGCTGCTACTCGGTAAGTACTGCAGTACTGATACTAGTGTCATTATTAATAGTAGTAGTAGTAATGTTAGGATGCACTGATGCGAGGAGTATCAGTACTAGTATCTTGTCCGTCTTATAGTAATATTAGTATAGTGTAGTAATATTAGTCATTGGTACATGTCCTTATTATGTTGAATATCACTCTGGATAGTTGTCCTTCATACGTTTTGTATTGAGTAGTGTTTTTTTAACAAAAGTAACTAAAAGCATGAGATCAAAAGACGCATTTGTCATCATGGAGACTGAGCCAGCTTGCTGTACCATGTGTTGTCATGGAGACCGAGCCAGCTTGGTGTACCATGTTGTCATGGTGACTAAGCCAGTTTGGTGTGTTTTCATAGTGATGGCTCTGTGTATTGTGTCTGATGAGCAAGACCTCTTGTCCTGGCAGGTGATCCAGGGCTGGCTGTTCCTCTCCTCCCTCCTCTTGCTCTTCCTCTTCTCCTACATCTACCTCAAGTAAGCTCAGTGTGTATAGTACCCAGTGGAGTATGCAGTACTCTCGGGACCCTTCAACTTAAGTACATTCATGAGAGAGCAGAGCCTCTCTTTTACATCACCGATGATGATGATCTTTATTTCTATATCGTCACCTTCTTAAAATAATGGCCTACGTCACTTTTTGAGGAAAATTATATTTTTGCCTAAATCATCTCTTCATGATGCTGCCACCTCTGGTAAAATGGCCCAAGTCCTTAATTGAAAAGAAATGCTCTTCCTACCTGGTAATGCAATGACCTATGTCAAGCGTGTGACTTAGGCTGAAGTCTCTGAAGTCTCTTTTCTGGAAAACTTGAAAAAGTGACGTAGGCCATTATTTTAAGAGGGTGACGATATAACCTTTCTAAAAACTAAAAACAAAGCTTAACAGGGCATTAAATCCAGATGACATGGCAATGAATGGGATGAGATCTAAAGAAAATAACTAAACAACTGTACAAAGAGAACCAATCATTAACTCTGTCTCTCTGGTGATGCGCCGCCGCCTGGCAGAGAGGTTCTGAAGACATACAACGTGGCCATGGACTACATCACTATCGCCGTCATCATCTGGAACTTCGGCGTGGTGGGCATGATCTGCATCCACTGGAAGGGCCCCCTGCGGCTCCAGCAGGGCTACCTCATCATGATCAGCGCCCTCATGGCCCTCGTCTTCATCAAGTACCTGCCCGAGTGGACCGCCTGGCTCATCCTGGCCGTCATATCGATCTACGGTGAGCCGCTTCCACCCCCGGGTTTACCGTCGATTCATTCATTCATTCATTCATTCATTAATCACACCTCATGGTTTTCAAGACACCCAAAGCACTTTACTGTGTGTGGGTGGTGGGGGGACACCTCATCCACTACCAAATAATAAAGAAGTACTTTATTATTTTACCATTTAGTGGATTCATTCATTAATTGCACCTCATGCTTTTCAAGACACCCAAAGCACTTTACATGGTGTGCGTGTGTGTTCATGAAGGGAAGGCGAATTGTTATGCGTGTAGGAAAATGCCTAGCATGAATGTGTGTGTGTTTGTGTGTGGGGGGGCAGATGCTTTTATTGCATGCCATTAAGGAGCAAGTAGGGGGTTAGACATCTTGCTCAAGCATGCCTACAGGTTAGACTGGATGCATGGAGTGTTTGACTTCAGGTCTCACCTTGTTTTGGTGGAAAAGTGGCTTATGTACAGATGACGTTTTATGCTAGCAGATTATACACTAGCATAGTACTCCTCCTGCTCCCTTACGTTAGCAAAGATGGTTTGTACAGCAAGGTTATCCTGTGTTGGCATGCAGAACTCTCCTATGATAGGTTTAGCTAGTTGACATAACCGAGCATAGGAGAACGCTGTATGATGTGGAATACATTTGATACAGGATAACAGTTTACTTAAAATACTGGGGTTCAGAACTCAGACTCTGGTATTTCAAGGTGTAAATGTCATGGATGTCACCTCTGTGCCAGTGGGCCTCCTTTCAGAGAGCTGTGTGGTTGGTTTGGGATCGTCTGATCCCTGCTTCTCTTTTCTCCCACAGATCTGCTGGCTGTGCTGTCACCCAAAGGTCCTCTGAGGATCCTGGTAGAGACGGCCCAGGAAAGGAACGAGCCCATCTTCCCAGCCCTCATCTACTCATGTAAAGACATGTTGTGTTGATATTGATATGATTCAATAATGTATTGTTCTATTACATTCCCTCCGACCGCATGAGGTAGTGCATTAGCAGCAAGATTCAAAGGACGTCACCTGGAATTCATAGAACCGTAGTTACGTTTGTACTGTGTTAACCGGTGTTGAATGGCACACAATACAAAACCTGCCCTGGTTCCTATTTGACCGAAGAACCACCAAATCAGATCTCACGCTGTAGCCGCCTCTGAGCGGACGTGGCCCACCGCTGTCTGGACCCAGGGGGGAGCAAAACAGATGCGTTTAAATAGACAACCCTCATTATGCTCACCACCCACCGCTGCATTAATCCCGGGGAATTAGCCGCCCCACCCTCCTCGTTTGCAACCCGACGCCCCCTTCACTTCACTTCCACACATGCCAATACACAACGTCATGAATCTTTTGAGTGTCACACATTTCTGTCCAAAAGGTGAGACTTTTACTTTGAAATGTGAGGTTTTTTCATTTTCAATTTGCATTTTGGTGAGGCTTGCTTTCGGTTTCAGTATTCCTAATGAAAACACGCCATTGAAATGCTGCCTTTGCGCCCTGCTCTTGTCCAGCGACCATGGTCTGGCTGGTTAACATGGCGGACACAGAGTGGCCGCCAAAGAGGAACTGTTCTCAGGAGCCAGAGGCCACCCCCCTGCCAGAGCCCCAGGGTGAGTAGAGGGAGAGGACCCCCACTGGCCCCAGTCCAATCTCTATAGGGCTTGTACATCAGAATGCATCATGGGATTTTTTTTGTTGGCGACACTCCGCCATATTGAGACCACTTAAGAGAGCTGTAGTCCTGTAAAATCCTAAATCAACACAAATATACCGTAACCTAGGCTAATGAAAACTTTGTTTTCCCACATCTTACATGAGAAACGCTGTGACAACACAACAATTTCTCCATAATGACAAATCATTACATGATTAATTACTAAACAATGACCAAAGATACATTGCTACCTACATAATAACTACCATGGCGGCGGTCATTGCAATGTGATGTTGCGATGTACAAGCCCTATTCTGCATACTATGATTGAAGCATACTGCAATATAAAGATGGCTGGACCAACGCCTGTATCACAGTGTGTTATATGATGATGATTGCTTTTTATTTTTTAATGTAGTATTCTCTGTATATGGGCATGGGAAATGGGTGTGTCTTATTTCACTGCACTTCCTGGTTGTATGTGGTGAGATACTTTGTTTCGGCCAATAGGATTTCTGTGACGGCATTGGCCTACTACATGTGCCTACTACATTGTACAGTAATGAGTCAGTGATGTACCGTAAAGCGTTGATGGACTGTAGTAAAACGTTTGCTTGGGATCTCCAGCAGCAGCCGCCGCCTCTCCTCCCGCCAGCCCTCGCGAGGACGACAGCGGCTTCAGCCGGGCCTGGGTGAACCAGCAGCAGAACCAGCTGGGACCGCTCCAGTCCACCGAGGAGACCCGCCGGCAGATCCAGGAGATGCCCTCCGACCGCCCCCCCGTGGACGACGACGACGATGAGGAGCGTGAGTAACCCCCGATACTAGTTGTTCACATCTCTTACTGCTATGCGGTGTGCGTTTCAGTTGTGCGATTGTGTTTTCTACCAACATTTTGTATCGGTTTGCTATTTGCGAAAGTCTGATAATGCAAAAAAAATTTGGGACCATAGCGTTTTTTCCGGAACTTTAGCATTTTCCGTAACTTTTTTTCATACAAACTTTTTTTCCATAACTTTGGAACTTTGACAGAATTCTACCCGTCACAAAGTTGTGACCCTTGTTTTCTTTTACGTTTTCTTATTAAATCCTGTTTGTGGGGGTTGGTTTGTGTCTCCAAAATACCCGCCTGTGTCTGGCACGGGAACTGTTTATAGTCCTAGCCGATCAGGAAGCGATTATTCACACCATGGCAATTACAAGGTTCAGCATCTGCCTCGATCGCTCCCTTTCCCTCTCGCTCTCTCTCCAGCTGTAGTAAACATGGGGCGGGGCCGGCTTGTTTGTACAGTAATTACAGCCGGGAGAGAAGGTCCGTGTGTAATAACGGCCCTGCTCCCACTGTGCTCCCCAGGGGGCGTGAAGCTGGGTCTGGGGGACTTCATTTTCTATAGCATGCTGGTGGGCAAGGCCTCGGCTACGGCCAGCGGGGACTGGAACACCACGTTGGCCTGCTTCGTGGCCATCCTCATCGTGAGTAGTGTACACTCTCATAATACACGTCTTTGTCTTCTGTTTCTCTGGCTCTTGTCGTCTCTCACTCGCTGTCTCTGTGTCTGTCTGTCACTCAGTCTCTCTCTGTCTCCCTCCCTGTATCTCTCTTCTTCTCCTTTGTGCGCATCTGTCTGTCTCTCCATTTCTGTCTCCCGTTTCCCTCTTGCGCTCTGTTATTCTTTCTCTTTCCCCTGGTTGTGTAATAAGCCACTTCCTTGCTGTGAGTTCTGTTGATGCTATTCTCATTGTTTTTGTTTTGACTATCATCAAAACAGTCTCTCTCTCTGTCTCGATCACTTAATTCTCTCCATCTTTGTCTGTGTGTTTGTCCCTCTCTCGCTCTCTCTTCCTATCGCGCTCGGTCCGCCTCGCTGTCTGTCTCTCGCCCCTTGTCTCTCTCTGAGTCTCTCCATCTTGTAATCTGTCTCTCTCTCTCTCTCTCCCCCAGGGTCTGTGTCTGACGCTCCTCCTCCTCGCCATCTTCAAGAAGGCGCTGCCCGCCCTGCCCATCTCCATCTTCTTCGGCCTGGTGTTTTACTTCGCCACGGACAACCTGGTGCGCCCCTTCATGGACGAGCTCGCTCTGTACCAGTTCTACGTTTAGCAGGACCCGCCACCGCCACCACTCGGCCCTCACACCGAGGGGTTAGCTCCTTGGTCACCAACACAGGGGGGACTGACTGCTGCTTCTGGGGTCGGTGATGGAAGGGTCGAGGTGGTCGATGGGTGAGTGTCCACCCCGTCAGCATCCTGTGAACCCATGAACTGAACAACTAAACTAAAGTTGTTGCGTAACTTTCATACTGGAAGGACTTCTGCTCCCTTCACCCCACCCCACTCCTCCTCATTTTTTGTTTATTAACGATGAATTTTGCGGTCTGAAAAAATGAACAAAAGACCATTTTAATTGAACAGATCTGAAGCTGTCAGAGGTCCTCCCCCTCTGCTCCGCCATTTTAACTGCTGGTCCAGGTGGTCCGGTCCAGGCTCTGTTCCAGCTAATGGGAGAGGACGACATGCCTTGGTCTTTGATTTGGCGTGAGCGGTTGATGGAGCAGAGCACTTAGGCTCATCTTTTGTTTAATTTCCAAACCCCCGTGCTACATTCTACTACACACACACACACACACACACACACAAACACCCATGACTTCTGCTTTGGCCCACTGTGCATGTGCACTGAAGAACAACTTTTTTTTAAATGACTGGGGAGGTGCCTTGCTAAAGGACACTGTGGTGATAGTGAAAGAGGAGAGCATTTCAACACTCCTGTTTTATCAGCCGTTGGTCCAGGATTCACCCTTCTAACATTTCAACCGTCAATATCCGAAAAGACTTTAATATCTAAATGACATTAATTATTATTATTAGGGGATTTTTTAAATGGCCAGGATGCTCATGTTTGACAGTTGGCCCTTGGACCACTCTGCTCAGGGGCTGTGGAGACACTGAGAACATCTACCCACAATCCTTGTATCTGCTCTGAACTGGCCGCTTGCAACACATGGCTCTTTTTCATGTGGAAAAATGTAGAAAAGCGTAGTAATTATAGAATTAAGATGATTTCTTAATTTTAATCTTGACACCACCCACCCTCTCGTCAAAAGATTCACTGCATTACATTATCTCGCTCTTTCGTTCACTCGGTTTCATTCACATGGTTGAAACGGTTTCATTCTCACACATATTCGCCCCCTTATTCCTGCCAGACCAGTAGACACGTGAGCGCATACTAATAACGTGCGCTCCGCCGCAGCAGAGCCACGGCTACACACTCACTGCGGCTCGAGACGCCACAACCTTCTAGTACTGTTGACCTCTGAGCAGCTATGGGAAGTACGTGAAAGGACCTCTGTTTTTACCATCATGATTAGACCTTACAAGCCATTTCAAAAGATACGACATCACACATGTCCACTGGTAGGCTGGAGTTTACCTATGCACCTGAGTGGACTCTCCCACTTGTGATGTCACAAGTTCGAATTGACTTGTAATGACTAATAAGCCTCACACCTGGTGGTAAAATAGGGACACTTTAATCTGTATGACTGTGTGTGTGTGTCAAGTAAAGATAATATTAGTCT
>OMKN01006489.1:22963-37398 GCA_900302345.1 Melanonus zugmayeri | reverse complement strand
TGAACTATCTCTCTCTCTCTCTCTCTCTCTTTCTCTCTCCCCCCCCCCCCCCCTTTCTCCCCCCCCCCCCCCCAGCCTGGTCACTATGTGCGCACAGTGCACCGTACCAACCAGGTCTACCAGGCGTGTAACGACATCAAGGCCTGCTTCCTTGAGCGGGCCAAGGTGGAGAAACAGTATGCCCAGCAGCTCAGCCAATGGAGCAGCAAATGGAAGAACGTAGTGGACTCCAGTGAGCACACACACACACACACACACACATACACACACACACACACACACCACAATGGAAACCCCATTTCAAGATCAAATAAAATCACAAGAGAGAGAGAGAGAGCATCACAATGACATAAAAGCGATTTCTCAAACAAAGCCATATTATTATTCAGGTCAGGGAGGTTTGAGGTCTTGTTTCTTCCTAAGCAAGGTCACTTGTTCAAAAGAAGAAAACTTAGTTCATCTGGCTTGTGTTTTGACAACTTCCCATACGGCACACAGAGCACCGGCTTATTATCTCCACGGTTCCCCCTGACCGCCTGTCTTTGTGGTCCTGCGTCCTCCCCCCCAGGGCCCCTGTACGGGTCCCTCATGCGGGCGTGGCAGTCCTTCTTCACCTCGGCCGAGCGGCTGTCTGCGCTCCACTCGTCCATCTCCCGCTCCCTAGCCGAGGAGGAGGGGGACCGGCTGAAGGCCTGGCAGAAGGAGACCTTCCCCAAGAAACTGTTCTGTGGCTTCCGGGAGACGCACAGCAACGCCACCAACTTCGCACACGCTCAGAAGCCCTGGACCAATAAGCTGCAGAAGGTCAGCAGCAGTGTGTGTGGAAATAAATGGTTGACATTTTGAGTGTGTGTGTGTGTGTGTGTATGTGCATGCGTGTTCGTGCGTGTGTGTGCATGTGTGTGTAGATATAACGGTAGAGAGCCAGAGAGATAGAGAGATAGAGATAGAGAAACATAGAGACAGAGAGAGGGAGTATGCCCATGTAAATGCATGCAGTGCTTCTTGTATATATAGCAAACCTTAGACCCTCACTGGGGCCTCAAAATATCTTTTATGTGAGCTAGATTACTTGGAGCTGGAGAGTGTATGTGAGTTTTAAGGTGTGTCCGGGGTTGCTCGGTAGAACACAAAGCAATGCTTCCCCAAAATGTACAGTATGTGCGTCACCTAGGTTATTGTTTTAAATGAAAACACATGAACACATCCGCAAGGGGGTTAGGATTAAGGCTTAATTTACCTATTAATTTAATTACATGTGACACTGGCCCAACTTACCTTGTGAGCCAAATCCTCACAGTTAGCAGGTGTTGCTAATTATCAGCCAACAGTGTGGTCCTTGGTTTGGTTGTCCCAGGTGGAGAAAGCCAGAGGGGTGTACCACAAGGCATGCCAGAAGGAGAACACAGCGCTGGAGAAGGAGAAGCAGGCCAACGACAACTCGGAGATGGTTCCAGAGAAACGCCAGAAGGTCACGGCGGCCCGAGAGAAAGCCACGGAGGAGAAGGAAAAAGTGAGATTCTTGTGTGAACACACACACACACACACAAATCGTCATGTCGTCTCTAGGGGCCTCACTAACTAATGTTGTTTTAGTGGTCTCGTGAAAAGAAAAAAAACCTGTTGAACTTGAATAAAAGTTCAGACAACCACTAATCCCTGAACCTAGCTCTTACTAACCCAACCACAATAACCACTTTCACACACAAGTCATCCTCTAGCCGTGTTTTCCAAGGGCCTTTAACTAATGTTATTCTAGTGGTCTCTTAAAAGTAAAAAAAACCATTGAACTTCAAAATAAAAGTTCAGACAACCCCTGAACACTAATCCCTAAATACCAATACCACTAAATCCCACACATCATTCACACAATAAATCAGAGACAGTGAATAGTCATTTTGGTATGAAGAACGACAGCTTTTAATTATAAGTTAGCAGTATAAGTTGGTATAAGAAAACAGAATGGACAAAGGTCAACTGTCCGATAGCTAACAACAATTTGAATCAAATCTGACTCATCGTGTCATGAGCTATATAATATTTGCAATATTATTTTACCATGGAAAAGGGTAGGGTAGTGGAATACAATATACAGAGATTTAAATATGTGTTTTAAAAAAAAGAAATCCATAGACTACTTTGACACAAGCCGGGATTTTGTCAAATATTCCATATCTTATACTTCATTTTACATTGGAAACGATAAAACACACCACACCATGAGTCATATGGTATTTGTGAAGGACTATATGTCCATCTGATATGTGAGTTGATGTTTATTCTGCCGACACCGGGTGTTTTCATACAAAGGAAGCGCTTCAGGAGGAAATGATCTCAGTGCAAACACATGACCTTGCATTCAACTGCCATTTTTTTCCCTCCTTTCCAAATAAGAGTCTTCTTCCATGATGCAGTGTTATTGTTACCAAGGCCAATGTTTAAATGTTTATGCTCACAGTTGGTCCAACTCAAGTGTGCAGTACGGTGACAAACTGTCCCTGAGGAGAGGAGACACTGCAAGTGGCAGAATAGTTTAGTGATTAAGGTGAACAGGGTTTTATCCCCTATGTCTGCAACCTGCCTGTAGGCCTAGCAAGATGCCTAACCTTATACCTGCATGTATCTAAAAAAATGTCACTATAAGTCGCTTTGGATAAAATTAACTAAATAGTAAAGAGTAAGTGTAATTAAAATGTTCATCTCAAGATGTTAGGTTTCAACATACTTTTCTTTTTGTTCCTTTAGGTGCGCGAGCGCTATGAGAAACTTCTGGAAGATGTGACGTCCTACACGCCTCGCTACATGGAAGAGATGGAGGCCATTTTTGACCAATCACAGGAGGAGGAGGGGAAGAGGATTACCTTCCTCAAAGAGGCCTTCCTCTCCATCCACAAGCATCTTGACATCACCAACAACGACAAGTGAGTGTGTGTGTGTGTGTGTGGGTAGATGCATGTGTGGGCGCATGCATATGTGGGGAAGAGCTCCATGCTCTCTCCCCTTCTCTCTCTCTCCCTCTCTCTCTCCCTCGAGCGTGACGCAAAGGCACATGTTTAACACCTGAGGTTACACATTGTACCATTCTGTAAACTAGAATGAGTCTCACTCTCTCTCTCTCTCTCTCTCTCTCTCTCTCTCTCCCCCCTTCTGCCAGTGTGAAGGCCGTGTACAGTGAGCTGTACCACACCCTCATGTCCATCAGTGAGCAGGACGACCTCAGGTGGTGGAAGAACAACCACGGGCCCGGCATGCCCACCGACTGGCCAAGGCTCCAGGTAACATACCACTCATCCATCCATCCCTCCATCCCTCCTTTCATCTGTCCCTCCATCCCTCCTTCCATTCATCTATCCATCCATCCATCCAATCATCCGTCCATCGATCCATCCAAGAACAACAAAAAACAATAGGGTAGTATTTATAAGAACAGAAGTTGGATTGACCATATGTGTGACCACCTATATCCCCAAGAAGGAGAGTTTTTATATATATTACATATATTACATATATTTTTCTATTTTGTATTTCCTCACTGCACTTAACAACCTACCAAGACAAACTCATTGTATGAGTAACCCTACTTGGCAATACATCACACATATTATACCTTTGACCTGTAACTCAAAAGATAGAAACATAGTCCATTCACATATGGATTCATTACAGTGTCTGGCTCACTAACTAAAGGTTCCTTCTCCAGGAATGGGTCCCACCCGTCAAGAAACTGAAAAGAAGGAAACAGGATCGGAAGTTCAAGGACAACCGGCCGTGAGTCATCGTCACAGGACACATCACATGACAACAAACAGAGAAATGGAGAGAGATTCAAATGAAAACAGATTATTTAAGGACGCAGGTGGACATAGAGTGATTCCATTTTTACCTGAACTAACTTAGTTCAATCACTACAGAAAATAGAATTAACAAATGAATATATAAATAAATAATGTGATTTAGTCTTGCTTGCAAATACCGGTAATTTAGTTTCACAGTTCTCGTAAGTATTCAATTTGTTCAGAAATGCTAATAACTATCATTAGCAGCATTGCTACCTCTGATACGATGTCAGTGCAGTTGGGGCGTGACCCAGTTGTGTTCTTCCCACCTCTAGCGTGATGATCGGAGGTGTGAAGGTGCGAGCGCTGTACGACTACGTGGGCGAGGAGGGCGACGAGCTGTCCTTTAAAGCAGGTGAGTTGTCACTGTAGCCCCGTTTGGGCCAATGCTAGCAGAGTAGCCTAATACGCTTTCCAACAGAGAGAATACTTGGCAAGTGCGAGGTAATGTGCGAGGTAATGTGATTTTGTAATGTGATTTTACAAGTCAATCCAGTGACTTGTAAAATGATGCTGTTAAAATTAAAAGAAGGTATATCACTGTTTAATTAGATGTATTGCTGGTGTTTGGAGCTCACTGTACTAGAATGATTTGTGTATGTACATATTTTTATATTTATTTATTTATTTATTTATTTATTTATTTATTTATTTATTTATTTATTTATTTATTTATTTATTTATTTATTTATTTATTTATTTATATTTATAAATACTAGCCCTTGCCTAGCACATATGTTCCTTTCCAAAGACCAATGTGTATTTTCATCTATATCTCGAAATCACTTTAATTCTGTAAACAGTCACTTTTGTTCCGCTTTGATTTGTGATTCTGTGATCCCCCCCCCCAAAGGTGAGGTGTTCCTGAAGGTGGAGGAGGAGGATGAGCAGGGCTGGTGCCGTGGTGTCCTGACTGGCGGCAAGGAGGGCTTCTACCCAGCCAATTACGTGGAAGTTGCAGAGTCATGATTGGTTTATGCCGTGGTTGATCAACCCCCAGGCCCCGCTTGTGTTGCCAAGTTACGTGTTTGTGTTTACAGTTTTGAATGTTATGCAAGTCGAGAATCATGCAATGTTAGCATCCAGAAGGCCACATCTAATGTGTGATGTATGATGTAAACTGATCTAAATAATATTTGAAAGAAGTTGCTAGAATTTGGATTTATTGAATTCTGCCATATGGTTTTGCTGTACAAACTAATTTATGAATGAATAAGCTACACACTGGGGTTGTGCAGTTGGTGTGTTTGTGTGTGTGTGTGTATGTGTGTGTGTGTACAGTATGTGTGTGTGCGTGCACATGTGTGTGTTAAAATGTTTGTGCATGCTGACAGAATTACACTGTGTCCCATCAAAATGTTATTCATTTGATCACAGAAATTAAGCATTATAAATATACAGACATTACCCAAGTACAAGATTACAATAAAGTATGTAATATGTCATTGATGACTGCAATAGATTTTCAAAGTAAAATTATATCCATTTGATAATCATTTGGCATTGCGTCCTTTTTTTGTTTGTCCATATTTGAAGGCTTAAAACACAGCTAGGGGCCTCTAAGTTGAAATAAATCTGAACCTTTCTTTTATGACCATTTGTAAATGTTTAACAGTTATGCAGTAAATGTAAATCATTGACAGAGAGATAACTCTGCAATGGTGATTCATTGGAGAAACCTGTTGTACCTGCTGTAGTAACACCATCGGAATGATGAGTGACAAGAAATACACCTTACACATACAACTCACGCCTGACCTGGGAGGAAGTTTCGTTTACTTTGCTAGTGTACAGCCAGCATTTGCCAGACTTCATGTGTAAGTACAGTTTAACCGTGTTGTGAATTTGTTGTTGATTGTATGACTATAATTGTCTTGTAATTGTCTTGTAATATCTTTAAGAGGGGGAGATGGTGAAAATGTGTTAGATGTTTAGTTTAGAACTTTGTGAGTTCAACAGTCTTGTTCTTTTACAGACATGCAGACTACAGCACTATCAACCAATGGAATTTGCGTGTGGGTTTGTTTATGTTCCACCACTAACCAATCAGAAGGATGTTCAAAGGCCCCGTCCAAACGTCATTAGACAGTCAGGTGTGCTTTCTTGTAATTCCTAAATGTAACCTTTTCAAAAAAACTAAAAAGTTGCACTGCTGATACGCCATCTGCCAACTGAGTCACAATCTGATGGGTGCACAGTTGGTGAGACAAACAGCTTAACTGCCAACTATAGCAGCTCTTACTGTCTGTCAACACACAAAATCCCACCTTAGCAACTGTGGTGATGATATCAATTTTCTTTTGTAGCCCTTCTGCCTCCGATCAACAAAGTCAGACCCGGCTTCCCTCCTCCTCCTCCTCCTCCTTCACATTCTTCTCCTCCAAGAAGCACCACAGAGCAGAGACCACTGCCCCCTTCACCTGCTCCTCGGAGCTTCAGTCAGAGGAGCAGGGATGTGAGGAGAGAGGTCGGGCCATACGAGAGGGAATCTTCAGAGACAGTTGTTGCTGCTGCTCTCTCTCCATCCTACATGAACACAGACGTTCCTGAGCCCAGAGCAGCTTCCCCAAATACAAAAAAAGGTGCGCTACCACCATGCGTATGTGTGTGTGTGTGTGTCAACCTTTATCACATTTTCTTGCGAACTATTGTTTGGGCTAGTGTAGATGTACAGTTCCTATTTCAAATGCCCTCACTCTTAGTTCTTTCTGGATTTTTTTTGTAGTTTTATTCTGAGAACTGTGATAACCTTATTGACCATCCATATACAACCACTTGACCCACAGCTCTGCTGCCCCCATGCATGAGGGCCACCTCTGGCAGTCCGTCCGGCTTCTACTACCAGAATGTCCCATCCTCTAACGACAATAGTCAGTCCACCGTCAATGACGTCCCCTATTACAATATGCTCCCAGAAGGCAGTGGGGGAGAGACGAGACCACCACCCTCCTCCTCAACAACGTCACCTGGAAGCAGAGTGACGGGCTCTCAGAAGACAGGTCCATGGAGTTCATGATTCAAACTGTGGATTTTTTTGTGAATCAGATTTATATGACTTGCATGGATTTTTAAAATGTTTTTACAGTTAATGTGCAGTTGATAACCATACACTAGTACAGATTGTGCTTTTTGTTTTGTTTTTTCTTAGCTCCACCCCTCCCTCCAAAGCCTTCATTGGCGAGGGCCACCCCAGACTACCTGGTGTTGTTGCCCACGTCGGCCTCACAAAGGTCCCACTCGTCCTCCCGTGACTCAGCTATTGCTGGTAATGCTTTTATCACTACAAGATGGCCGTAATAATAACATCTGTTTACAGTTACAATGAATGTGGTGGGAAACGGTTGGATTTTTTTTGGCGAGGCTGTATTGCATTTCAGTATTTATCATCAATATATAAAAAAAAGCTATTGTATTGTGAATAATCACACACTAATTGCAGGAATAGTGGATCGGGATTCTCTGCCAGGAAACCCAAATGTGATTCTTGTCAATTTGGGAAAGTTGCTTTCGGAAGAAAATGGTTGGTAAACATTCACCCCTCTGAATCTCATTTGTGTATTTCTGGATTCTCCCATGCCTGTGGTTACCATTGGATGTAAATGTGTGTGTGCGTGTGTGTGTGTGTGTGTGTGTGTGTGTGTGTGTGTGTGTGCACGTGCGTGCATGATTTCCAGTGCACACCACACAAGGAGAACCGATACTGTGCTACCACTGTGGCTCTGCGCTGGACTCCTGCTATGACAACATGGTAATAATTACATCCTTCATTTAATCGTTTATTCGCGTGAGAGAGAAGAGATCTACAGAGAAGAGAGAATGCAATAAATAGATTTCTACATCATCTATGAGTTCTTTGATAGATTTTAAATGTACATAGGAAAAGGGGGGGGGGTTCAATTGGTGATATGATATACGATCTATAATGAAAGAGACTCTAATCTACTACATGCTATAATTGTTTTGCCTCATTCTGGCTCTGGAACTGCAGGTTAAAACCTGCTACTTCTGCCAGTCGTGGGACCCAACCGATCCTGCCACTGAACCCCAATGTCCCCATGATGGCGTCACAGACAGCCTCTTCCTACTGAACCCAAATGACGTGCCCCTGGACCCCTCTGGCGCTCTGCTCATCTTCTGTATCGACATATCAGGCTCCATGTGCATCACCTCCCAGGTACAAAGCTCAACCACGTCACTTAAACCTGTACTATGTCACTTTTCTACTGCAGCTATTTACTCCATAAAACATATCGGAACTCGAATGTTTCTCAAGAATAAAACATGCCCATCCATGAGTCATTTAATCGTTTAGAACGATTTATTGTCCAAATTTTCAGTTGACAGTAACTGTCAACTGAAAATGATATACTGTAGCTATAACCGCAGCTAGAACTCTAGAATGGGAAAACGTACATAGTGCAACTTACTCTTACGTATTGCATTGTGAATTACTTGATTTGATCTGTGCCAAATCTGTGGGATCTTTCCTCTGTGTTTCAGGTCTTAGTGGATGACAAGAGTCTCTATAGAACACGTCTGCAGGTGAGGCTATCCCCATCCGATGTATGAATGTACATGTATATTCTCATTACAAATGTGCAGATCAGGAGAAATTGCTGTTAATGTCAAATAAAACAGCATTGTTTGGAACACAGTTTGTCAAGGATGCGGTGTTGCTGTGTGTCCAGAGACTATGTTACAAACAACCAGAGATGCGTGTCGGTCTCATCACTTTCAACAATCAGGTGAGAGAAAATCATGTTGTTGTGGGTCCACATTGAACAACATATAGGATCACCATGAATCAAACATGGACAACAGGCAGGAAGTTACGCTTGGTGTTCGCTGTTCCCATAGGTGACCATGCATGGCTACGGGGCAGTCGGTTCCCGTTTCCTGTGTGAAGCCGAGCTGATCGACAGCGAGTACCTGAAGAAGGCCGCCTTCGACTTCCCAAGCCCACCTCCACTCTGCCGGACCAAGGACTGCCTGCAGAAGGCGGTTCTGGGGTAGGGACACAGTTATGAGGATGGCATCCTCCTGCTCCTCATTCTGCTGTTGATATGAACACACACACATGCTAGCACACATCCACAGACTTACTGTTGAGCCACGAAACCTGGGTTCTACTTCAAGCACCAACCGACAATCACCCAATATCTGTGCATAGGCTCGGCTTTTTTTAAAAGGATTATTGTGTCATGCTAAACATAATGTTTTTGTTAATTTGCTTAAAGGTTGTCAGAAAGTGGATCAACAGCTTTGGGACCAGCTGCTCTCCTGGCCATAGCAATGGCTTCCAGACAAGCAGGGTCAAAGGTCCGACTTTTAATAGTTTTAGTTGTTATGTAATTGTAATGTTTAGATTTTTCTACCTAAATATTAATATAACTATTGTGTCGTGTCTGTAAAATAACACGCAATGCATAACAACCCCATATTTTCACTCGCCGTGTTAAAACTTTATGCTGCCAATGGTCGTCCTTTTGGAAGGTAATAATCTGTACTGACGGGAAGGCCAACACAGACCTGGGGAACCTGGAGCTGGAGGATGGCGACGCTCACACCATCCTCTCTTCCACCACCTTCTACCAGGAACTGGGGGAATACGCTGCCAACCACGGGTGAGTGCATCGATGTAATACATACTTTTACTTTGCTATAGGAAGGCCAGGAAGATGAAGAAGATCTTGCGAGATCATTTCTGAAAATGTGAAGAAAAAAAATTAAATGAAAAGAACAAGAACAATTACCCTTTTTTCGCCATGTTGCTTCTACAGTATATATGCCTGCTTATTTATCACAGTTCCAAGACAGATTTGTTGGGGGGTTGCGGCATGAAAAGGTTGAGAACCCCTGCTTTAAATGCTTTTATCCAAAGTGACAGTTAGTTACAGTACATGTTTGTGAAGATATATGTCATTAATGAACAGGGCCCTACAACTGGAGTTGTTCTGCATTATCGTAATCATGGACCTCCTGCTAGTGAACACTTATTGTTATATAGTGTCTTTTTAAAGTGGCTTGCTTGTAGTTCCGCTGCAATATCGCTGCAGCAAGACCCCTTGAGGAACCCGTTTGGAGCCTTTTTTGAGGTGTACTGTAATGAGATTTATAGTGGAACAACCTTCTTCCAGCGTGACCACATCTGTGCTGTCCATAGAGGGGACAGACTGCAGACTGGATGAGCTTGGGCGACTCGCCGATCGCACAGGCGGAAAGGTCAGGCGAATCACGTTGAGTGACATTTTCAGTCAAAAAAAAAGAAGAAAAAAGCTGTTTTATCCTCTTTTGTAAAGAATGTTTTGAACTTCTCAGTGATGTTGTATGGTTTTTGTTACTTAACACTCCCTCTAGGTGCTGATAGCAAGCCCCCAGAATCTTCACTGTGAATTTGAAAAGATCATTGAGAACAAGGCGATAGCTACTCACTGCAGTGTCACTCTGATATTTCCTAATTTTCTGTAAGACATGAATGGCCTTTTTTTATATGAATATATTTCAATATTTCAGTTACTTAATGTATGTGGTCTATGTAGTGTGTGAGTGTGCTTGGCTCTCCTTGTCCCTAGGTGTCTGAGAGGGGAGAGAGAGGCAGAACACAGGGGGACCAGAGAAGTAGGAAACGTGACCCCACACACAGAGATAACCATTCAGTTTGGTGCCAAGAAACAGGACCCAGAAGGTAGGCTACACAAAATTCTTCTAGGAAATATAATCAGACAGTCATTAATATAATAGGCAATAAGTGTCCTACTACGTCTTTCTCTTTGCCCGTTTTTTTCCTCTGGGAGTAGTATCACTACCGGCCACTGGGAGCAGCGTGTCCATCCAGCTGCAGCTCAGATACAGACGAAGGGACGGGCGGGAGATGCTCCGCGTGTTAACTACAGAGCGGGATGTGACCAATGACAGGTGACATTCATGTTGTCAGCATCACAGTTTATTCAATGCAGACCAGGGTATGTTCGTTTTTTGTTTGTTTTGTTATTCAACAGAGAAAAATAAATGAATCCCAGATGTGTAGGCCAAATAAGTCTACATTCATTGTATTGTTTTTCTCCCCAATCATTGTCAGTTACACTTCATGAGAATCAGCTTAGTTCGCAATGAACGTTTTTATTGGAAACATAGCATGGTCTATTTTTTTTATATATATATATATATTTTAACTGCCACTTCGATCATACCAGAGACATGTGTGATTCCCAATAGCCCAATAGCTAATGTGCCGTTGAGCAAGATATGTCCAACCCTTTGTTGATATTTTGCATAACACCAATTGAGGGCTAAAACCACCATGTGAATTTGTTTTACAAGGTCTACTGATGACAAAGAACATACAACAAAGACATAGGCCTTAACATGAGGGGCATTTCATAATGACTCCCGTTTTCATCAATGCTTTCACCTGAACATGACCTCTCAGCTCGGCAGTCCTCTCCTCGCTGTCTCTGGCCATCATCCAGCTCAACTCGTCCCAGGCCAGCGCTGCATTGGCGGTCAGGGGCCGCTTCCAGGACGCCAGAACAGAGGGCGACATGCAGAGGCTGCTGATAGAGAGAGCACTGTGAGTGTTGGCAACCCTAGAAAAAGAATGTTAACGTAATGCAGAAGCAGCTGGACTTGTGATAGGCCTATATATAGACGGTTTATGGAAATGAGGTTAAAGATGCAATTGAATAACACTTTTTTTCACTTTCATAATTGCAGTTTATAGTTGTGTAGCATTGTGGTAAGGGTGTTTGTTTCTGTGCGTGTGTGTGTGTGTGCGTGTGTGTATGTGTGTATGTGTGTGTCGACTTAGTGCCTAGGAAAACAGTGTGTTGTAATGCACATTCCTAGCTGGACTGGGTACCATTGTGCATTATAAATGTGTCTCCGGCTGCAGGGAGCATAATTGCAGTGCAGAGGAGGAACAGATATACAACAACTGGGTGAAGACAATGGAGCCAATTCACGGCAGCATACACAATTACACAAGGGTGAGTTTTAAACTGTGTTCCGCTCATTCACTTGGCTCAGTACTTGGCATCAATGAAAAACCCACTCTAATGAAAATAAATTAATAATACATCATCTTTTTTTATAGAGGAGATCAGTGGTTTCAGACTCTCAGGTAAGGTTCAACAATGTATGAATATTATTGCCGCTTTATGATATTATAATTTGCTCTCATTACTTTTCATTTCAAGTATGTATATATATATATATAGGTGCATTCAGTAAAGAAAACTTTACTGAGCATTTTACATAGTTAAATATAAAATGTCCTGGTGTGTATTTTGATTCCAGTCCACCCTGTTTTCTATGTTCTCCATCATTAATTTCCCCATCCCATCTCTCTTTCTCTCTCTCTTTCTCCTCTCACAGTCTCTCACAGACCAGGGTGCAGCCCTGCTCTATGGCATGAAGCACAGCAATACAAACTCTGGAGGACTGTGGAGTGAATAGAGAATATGACTAAATAGTCGCATAGTTAATTAAGTCACATGAACTGAAATGATGTGTTTACTTAAATAAAGACAGAACATTTATTTTGTCACTCAAGTTAGATTTCACTATGACATTAAATGGAACTAAAAACAGATTGAAAAAAAAAACAGGTTGATTGGCTACACATTTTGTCGATTTGCCATGTTTTTAATAAAGTGCATGCTGATAAATAAATTAGATATATTAAATCTTCAGTCCAAAATGATTTTGAGAAATAAGAAATAAGTCACTTTGTGTTGAAAAGTGTTGGGGACATATCGGCAATTTCCGATGTTAGGCAATGAAATCTGGGGATCGGGAGGAGGTCAGAGTAGATATTTACAGCGAGACATTTTTTTTTATTTTAGAATGAGTAGGACAAGGGAGATATTTTTTTCTTAGCTTACATTATTTTTTTTGGACAGTACACATTTGTTTGTTCTATATTTACATTGCATTGTATGTTTTCTTATTGTGCAAATAAGAGCCGGAATATTGCAGCAACATTTCCCCATTGAAACGGCAGTGTAAACGGGGCTAATGTGAAATCGCTTCATTTTTTCCCCCACCGGCCACCACATTTGGGCCAAGTCCCGCCCTAGGTTTAGGTTGGGGAGTGATGATTGGTTAAGGTTAGAGTGAAATATCAGGGTAAGTCAGAGGGCGGGACTTGGTCCAAATGTGGTGGGGAAAAAAATAATGCTGTGTGAAATCATGATGACTCGCCGACGTCTCCCGGTAGGCGTCGACTTGTGGTAGTGACGTCGACTTTTCTGTGCAAGCCCTAGTGGGGACATGTCCCCAGCGTCCCCGATGTAAATGACACCTGTCATGAACACTTTCAGTTCAAACTCAACTCATTGATTGGAATGAACCAACTCCTAGACTCCTGAGTGATCCTGAGTGAAGACAATATGTTAAATAGTGAACTGTACTGTACTTTACTGTCGTCTATATTGTAAACAAACAACTACACCTCAGAAAGAGATTTGTTTTAAGAGATTATTTGTGAATGTGTGTCTATGGTAACATTAGATTAAAAAATACCTCTTCCTGGAGTTTATTTATTGGACTCTTCCTCTACTCTGTGCCCTCCACATGTACAGTAACATTCATTGTAAGGGAGGGAGGATGAATGGTGTTTAATGGCAGTCCAAGTGACAGCGGTCACAGGCTTCCAGAAGTGTCCTTGCTCGCGACCAACACACCGTTTCTGGTAGAAGTGGAAGTTGCCATGTCCTATGACCTCAGGAAGCCTGACCACAGGGAGTTTCTCCCAGACTGTCCACAGGATGGGGATGAGGCGCGTTGCCGTGGTGACCATTGTCCTGGCGGGGTTCTGCTGTAGATCTTTCCAACAGGAAGTTGGCAAAAAATATAAACAAAAGCAAATTCTTGACAAGTGTGGCTTATTTATCATTACGACCTGAGTTTACATTTGTCATGTGTAAACACTAACTTCCTGTATATATTCATTTAAGAGTTCCTTCCGCAGAGCATATACAGCAGTTCTAACCTTTTGGTTGGTATTTTGTTTTGTATATCTGCCCGAAAATCAAAATTTTATAGCTAGATAAAAGTATTCCTTATTTTATAAAAAAGACATCCAATTTCTCATCTTTTACTTATTTGGACATAGTTTGTCAAAATGAAAATATGTTATGACCATTACATCATGAATATTCCAAGTGTTTGCTGCCAAACTGCCAAGTACAGTTGAATTAAACAGCTCATGTTTGAATGGGTGTTTTCTGGAATTAATTTAACAGTGTTTAGTCATCCCTTTAAAGTTGGTAATTACACATCCCAACCATGTGCCAAACAAACTCTTCTTCTCTCTCCACCCCTGACCCCATCACCATTATGTAATTAATCCAAAATGGAGCCAACTCCAAAAGTACTTTTAGAGCATTGTGATCTCAGCCCAATCCTGGAAACATTACTTCAATAAAGATTCAAGAACAAGTCAAAGTGACATGTCTTTTACTTTGAAATGGACAAAATACAAATGACAAACATACAATAAATGTAATCTTACATATTATTACAGTAGCAAGGGCGTAGGTTTGATTTTGAGTGTTGAGTGTTCACTCTATTCACGGTTGTTGTTTGGGGGGGGGGGGG
>OMKN01006489.1:11941-22926 GCA_900302345.1 Melanonus zugmayeri | reverse complement strand
AGAGGAGTTAAATGTACGCGCGGTGCGTACAGGATTACGGCTGCTGGCGCGACAGGGCTTCATGGGGCCCCATCGTGCGTTGGGCCATTTCAGCAGGTGCTTGATATTGGTAGGGACATGTCGTCCCTGCCCAAACCTATGCCCATGTACAGTAGTATTACATGATTATGACCTTTAGGATGGTGTTATCAAGATGCCAAGTAACAGAGCTCTTGTCTTGCATTACAAAGCAATAAGACTAGCTGATCATAAATTACATATTTTAAATCACATGACAATATACATTATGAAAACAAAAAACATGTTCTGATTAACAGAGTGTGCTGACTTACATAAATAGTTCATAGCTTTTTTTTAATCAAGCTTTTTTTGGTCAAGCATAAGCTTAAACCTGCACTATGTACATTTTTCCATTAGCAGCCTCTAGTGGCTTGAGTTGTAGATAGTTATAGATATATCATTTTCGTCTGAGATTTTCCCACAGTGGGGGGAGGGGCAAATGTAGACCAGAATAAAACAATTTATAGAGAAAAATTCCCTGGATCGTCGATGGGCGCATTTTATTCTTGATACATTTCCTAGTTCAGATATTTTTCTAATGGAGTAAATAGCTGCAGTAGAAAAGTTACATAGTGCAGTTTTAATATCTAAAGAATGTAAAGACAAATAGAAGGAAAATATATTTAGTGATCCTCTTCTTTTATCAAGTACTCCGGAAGGGTCTGGAATGCGGTCACGGGTACAGTCACTGGCACCGCTAATGATATGGCACTGGGTTCCACCGTGTTCGTAGACACCTCCATGGGGGGTGACGGCAAGGGGAGGGGGTCTGTGTGCCGAATTATGTTGAGCTCGCTCAAGCGGGTGGCCATGATGGGATCGGGGTGCGTTTTCAAGTGCTTGCGAAGGTAGGCGGCAAACAGGAAGGTTTTGCCACAGTGCTGGCAGCTGTGTGGTTTGTTGGTAGAGTGGATCTTCTGGTGTTTGCGCAGCCCAGCCTTGTTGAGGAAGCCCTTCCCACAGCTGCTGCAGACGTGGGGCCGGGGTTTGGGGTGCCGCTTCTCGTGCTCCTGCAAATCGGCCAGCTGTGTAAACTCCGCCTGGCAGGTCTCGCATACGTGCAAGTCCACCATGGACGCCGTTTTGGCAGAGGTGGCTGGCCGGGCGGGGGTGGTGTGGACGCTCTCGTGGGCTTGCACCTCATCCCAGGTCCCGAATGTGGCATCGCAGCGGGTGCAGGAGAACTGGGGTAGGGTGGTCGGGGTGAGAAGGATCGGAGGTGAGCGGGGGCCCGTCTGCTGCTGCTGCTGCTGTTGTTGTTGTTGTTGTTCTTCAGGCCGTCCAGTGAGGTGAGTCCTCTCGTGTTTGCGCAGGCTGGACGACACGACGAACGACTTGAAACACTTGCCGCACTTGAATGGCCGCTCGCCGGAGTGCACGCGCCGGTGCTTGTTGAGGCTGGAGCGCTCGGCGAACGACTTGTCACACTCTGTGCACGAGAAGGGCCGGAGCCCCGTGTGCACCAGCATGTGGCGCCGCAGGTCCCATGACGCCACGAACGCCTTGTCGCAGCTCTGGCACTTGTAGGGCCGCTCGCCCGAGTGCACGCGCTCGTGCACAGCCAGGTCGGCAGGCTGGCGGAACCGCTTGGAGCACTTGTCACACGGGTAGGGCTTGAAGCCCAGGTGGGCTCTCTGGTGGCGGCGGAAGCTGGACGGGTCGGAGAACATCTTGCCGCACTGCGGACAGAGAAAGGGCTTCTCCCCCGAGTGGGTGCGAAGGTGGGACTGGTAGGAGGAGAGCTGGGTGAAGCCCTTCCCGCACTGCTCACACTGGTAGGGCTTGCTCTGGGAGTGGATACGCTGGTGGCAGGCCAGGGAGGAGGAGCGGGAGAATGCCTTCCCACAGTCGGAGCACAGGTAGGGCTTCTCCCCCGTGTGCGAACGCTCATGGTTCTTCAGGTCCTTCAGCTCTGTATACGACTTCCCGCACTCTTCGCACACGTACGGCCGATGGCCTTGGTGGTTGCGCTGGTGTTTCCTGAAGACGGAGGGGTCGGCAAAGTTCTTGCCACATTCCGTGCAGAAATACGGCTTCTCGCCCGTGTGGGAGCGCATGTGCACCTTGAGCTTGGACAGCATCGGGTAGCTCTTGGAACACTGTGGGCAAGAGAAGGGCCGCTCGCCACTGTGCTGCGTCATGTGGATCCTCAGGCATATGGCCTGCATGAAGGCCTTGCCACACTCTGTGCATATGAAGGGCTTCTCTCCGCTGTGGGAGCGGCTGTGGTTACGGAGCTCTGTGGGGGTCTTGTAGGCCTTGTGGCAGTCTGGGCACTGGAAGGGCCGCTGAGCTGCGTGAGAGCGTTCATGCTTGGAGACCTGGGCCTTGCTGGAGAATGTTTTACTACACTGGGCGCACGTGTGCTCTTGCTGATGCTGATGCACATTGCCGTGTGCTGACAGTTTGTGACTGCGTAAGGCTGAGGGACTCCTAAACGCCTCTTGGCACACCGAGCATTTGAAAGAAGGTTTGGGCTTTGGAGGTCGGCCCCTGCCGCGCTTTTTCGTGAGCTGCTCCTTGGTGACCTCTTCGTTATTATGTTGACCCTCTTCACTCTGTGTCGAAGGAGGGGTGTATTGCTCTGTAACTGGTGGGCTTCCAGGTTGTGGAGACGCCATGGTTATTTATTCTAGGTGTTTTGGATCGCCGTCACTGTTGGGAAGACAGCAAAATAAAATTTTACCAAGTAAATCAAAAACAAAGCATTAGACATACTTGTGAATGGATTTTCACTTATTCACACTTCCCCCTAGATGCTTAAGGACAATGTGTCTTAGCAGGGAGAGCAGCGATAGCAACGGTCATCAACTTGTCCACTACATACGTATAACACACCAAATATGTGCACTTGACAGTCACAAAATGGCTGGCATTAGGACCTCAGGGACAATAAGCTAATGAAGTTGACAATGCAACGACGTGGTGACTAAATTCACAACTCGTTAATAAACAGCGTATGTATTTCAAGGCCGATCCTGCACTAGAATCAAATAACATCCAAGAGCGTAAAAACGGATCCCGGTGATGCTGTAAACAACCAGACGTATCTCGTATGTATTTCGCTAGCTGGTTATTTTTCTGTACCCACTCAAAATGGCTGGCTTTAGGACCAGCTGCACATATCCATGCACTGGCGGTGTCCTCGTCATTGTGACTATTCTTATTCGGGATATGGCTATATGTGTTAAAAAATCATATCCACAATAAAGACAGGTCTTACCCGTGTTTGTACATTGGCGGCTGACAAATCCTTGATGGTTAAAAATCACAGTCAATGCCAATGTTAGTATACTGCGTTAGGTGTGGGTTCGGGAGGGGGACGGCTTTAGGACCATGATGACGACGCCTATTGGGCGTTCAACTCGCAGCCCACCGTGAATGGCAACATAGCGGGCTGATAGACTAGCTGGGCTGGCGAGGGAAGTTGCTGAAGTTAAGGGTGTCCAAAGGATTCAATAAATACAGTCATATCGAAACGGATGCCTGGACAAGAAGGTAGGCGGCTTTATCGTCGTAGCACAAATGTCAAGTAGTTTAAATGAGAAAGAGGCGCTGTTAAACTGTGTGTGTGTGTGTTACGCAAAAGTTATTTAACGGGGTGTTTCTGTGCTTTTGCTCGTGTAAACGGATGGAGAAATGGTCAGAAGTGGGTGAGTGGAGTACGAGGTGGTTAAAGTAACGCGATGTGTTATGTCTCTATTTGAATGAAGCGCTGCCGTGCGGCGCGAGCCCCGCGCACCGGGGGAAGCATTTCACTGCGACACATTTCCTGTTTCCTAGCAACAAGACCAATGTGGAAATGGAGACGGAAAGAAAAAAAAGACAATTGAAAGGGATTTTCACTCCCTCCATCAAGAAATAGCATTAGATAAGTGGCCAAACGAACTGAAAAATAAGCCGGAGGAGTTTGTTTGAGGGATACTATTCGAGGTAACGCGTTTGACTCGCCGTTACGCGCTGCGGCTTCACGTAAAACGACTTCTGGGCTTTTTGGTGCAATGTTTGTTTAGCTAAGCATGAAGATGCTAGTGGGTAGCAGCTAACGCTAGCCTACTCGGTGTTTTGTAACTTACCCAAACACCTCTACAGTCTGCGAACTTGCCGCACGCCTTTAGAGCTCTACACACCAAACTTGAACGGGGTTTATTGTGTAACTTTAAACCGTTTTGAAGGGTATTTATCCTGTTTCAGGAGCCGTGTTGGTGAGGCGCGAGGCGTTGGTCCAGGGCTTTATTGACATTGCTAACGGAGTTAGCATTCCACAGCTATGGAAATATAGTCCTATTCGATCTATTACAAGATATTACCATTACTTATTAATAACAAAACTGTTTTATTATAAGAACAATATGTATGTTGGGTTCCTTATTGCTTATTGATATTATTATTTGCGGTTTGTGTTTTTTTTCAGATGTTGAATAACAAAAGACTTACTATTTGTCATGCAATATTGACAACGTCATCCTTTCTGCGATGTATACGTCAACGTAACATTGTTAATGTGGTGAAATAGAAAAGATAATTTTAATAATTATGGTTGAACACGCTTCTCTCTTCTCGTTCACCTGTCCAATAAACATTCTCTTTTCTTCTCTCCACAGCTTTTCAGTTCTTCTCATGGACTTTGTGAACGGAATTCGCCTCGTATTCTGCTGAACAATTAGATATCTAATGTATTTATCCCCCAATCATTTTCCCAATCTACATCCGATTCGCCTTTCTCTAACGATATCCTGCGATGGCTGTGCAAGAGCCAGGCAGGACAAAAGGATTCCCTTGCAAACAGTGTAGCTTAGTATGTCCTAACATGCCCAGCCTCATAGAACACATGGATAGTCATCTTCAAGACGAGGAGGACCGCAAGTATAAGTGTGACGAATGTGGGCGAGGCTATCGCCACGCCGGCAGCCTGGCCAACCACAAGAAGACACACGAGGTTGGCTCTTTTCAATGTCAGATATGTGGCAAGGAAAACTCTAACGCGTTGGCGCTAAAGAGCCATCTCCGAAGTCACACGTCTCAGAAGAAGTATGCCTGTATGGATTGCGGCAAGGCGTTTCGTCTGGCAAGCCAACTGGCTACACACGAGAGGGTCCACCTCTCCAAGCACGTAAAAGAACAATCTTTTAGGATGGTCGATGACGAATATGCTGAATCAGAAAACAGAGATGAAATGCAAGATGACGACCAACATCTGCTTTATGAGCAGTCAGCCGCGAGTGGTGGGCTGTCTATGGAAAACAGTCCCGCTGAGGATGAGATGGGGCCACTGGACAACGCAGAAATGTCTGACGATGTGGGGAATCGCCCATTCAAATGCGATCTCTGTGACAAGTCTTACATTCACTACAGAAGCCTCACCAATCACAAAAAGACACACCAGACGGGGATGTTTGAGTGCACGGTTTGTTTCAAGCTGTTCAACAACATGGCGGCCCTCTACAGTCATCAAAGAACTCACAGGAGCAGAAGCGGGGCAGAGCCTGCTGCCAGAGACATCACATACTCCAGCACGCCGCTTAGCCAGTTCTCACCTCAGAACCAGGACACCTCTGTGAATTTCTGCCATTTATGTCAAGTGTTGTTCTCTACCGACAAGGAGTTCCAGGAACACATCCAGATGCATAACTCCTCGTCTGGCTCCTACAACGTTCACGGTGACATGCATGAGAGCCACAATGTTTCTTATGAAAACAGCATTCACTCGCCCGAGTCCAATTTTTATGCGTCACCTGTAAACAATATTCCCTCAGTTTCGTCATCCATTGACAACCATGGAGATTATGATCATTCAGAGCAGATCTTAAACAATGGCCAAATGTTCTCTGATTGTTCTAGTAGTCAAACGCCCACCACCATGGGCACTCAGGGAGAGCCAGTCATGGACGATAATGAAGATACAGTGGAGATGGAGGAGGGCTCCGACTCCGGCGAGCGGCGCTTCAAGTGTGAAGTCTGTGGCAAGCGCTACCGCCACTCGGGGAGTCTCATCAACCACAGGAGATCCCACCAGGTGGGCATCTACCAGTGCTCCATCTGTAGGAAGAGCTACCCTCACCTTGCTGCCCTCAAGAGCCACCTTCGCCTCCACAAAGCACAGCCATCTTCCTTCAGCCTCAACAGCGAAGGCGATTGGCTGTCCTCCGAGCCCCTGACTCTGGAGAGCCAACATGGAGGCTTCCCCTCGCAGGAAGAGGAAGGCAGCGATACGGACGCCATGCTCGCTCCCGATCAAGAGGCCGCCAGTGACCATGGCGATGCGTCCTCATACCACAACCAGTTCGGCCAGGGCTTCCCCCAGGGGAGGACGGTGCATCTACCTCAAGACGAACATCTGATGCAGAGACATCAGTGTGCGGACTGCGGAGAGACCTTCGCAGACATTGCAGGGATCAAGTCTCACACCTGCCCCCTGCACCACCAGCGCCACGAGGCCGGCTACAGTGGGGATATGAACTTCGGGGGAAGTAACGGCGAGCGTGGCACCAGAGACCGGGAGGATGGCATGAACTTCCCAGGTGTGAATGGAAACCACCATGACCAGAGCTACTTCAGTGAGGAGGATTTCCACGAACATGCCAGTAGCGAGCGGCTGAGTGGTGGCGGCGGAGAGGAGGCAGACGAAGAGGATGAGGAGGAGGACGACGACGGGGACCTGTATCAGTGCTCGGTCTGCGGCAACCGCTACACCAGCATGAGGGCCCTCCGGAGCCACCTCCGTGGGCACACGCAGGCCCACAGCACGCCGGCCAGCTCGGGCCCATCCTCCATGTCCTCCCATGAGGAGATGAAGGACGACGAGTCTGGCGAGCTGATGATGATGATCTGCAGCACGTGTGGAGAGAGTTTCGCCAAGAGGCAGGACCTGATCGCTCACCAGCTCACGCACAACGCCCCCCAGACGGTGGCGGATCCCGGCCACCCACATATGCTCACCGACAACAACAACAGCGCAGACGCCAAGGAGGAGCCCCAGAGTGTCATCTGCGGGCGCTGTGGGCTGTTCTGTACCAGTTACACTCACCTAAAGAACCATGGCTGTGGGGCGGGCAGCAAAGAGGAGCCCTCTGATGGCGAAGAAGAAATGAGCGGCGGCAACCCCATATCAAACGGTGACGAACGGGTGCCGAGGAGAATCAAGGAGATCACGGACGGCGGAGATCGCCAGTACAAGTGTGAGCAGTGTGGCCGCTCGTACAGACACGCCGGCTCCCTCTTGAACCACAAGAAGTCTCACAAAACGGGGGTGTTCCGTTGTCTCGTGTGCCAGAAGCGCTTCTACAATCTTCTGGCCCTCAAGAACCACCAGCGGTCCCATTTTGATGTTAAAAGGTTAGCATTGGCAAATAAAAAAGAAAAAAGATTTAATGTACACATAAATGTGTTTATAAGCTTTATTTAGTCATTATTACACATGAGTTATTTGTAAAAATGTACTGAATTGCAGCTATATGGCTGCACTATGCCCCAATTCATTCCCTCATAATGCTCTTGTTTTGTAAACACAATGTGCTTTGTCTTCCTTCAGGCACGCTTGTCACGAGTGCGGAAAGGCTTTCAAGATCCAGAAGCAGCTCTTGAACCACTTGAGGAGACACAAGGAGAACCAGGCAAAGATCCAGGAGCTCAACACCCAGATCCAGGCCCTCATGCAGATGAACGGGCCGGACGTAGCCGGACCACAGCCCCTCCGACGCAATGCCAGGCGGCCTCCCAACTCCATCAGGCGCCGCAGACCGGCGGCCAAGATTCAAGCGACCCAAACTCGGCCGGACGGAGCCATCAAGTCGGAAAACACCGGCGACCTTCGCCCTTTCTCCTGTGACCAGTGTGGGCGTACGTACCGCCACGCCGGGAGTCTGGTCAACCACAGAAACTCGCACAAGACGGGGGAATACTGCTGCTCTGTCTGTAACAACACGTATCCCAACCAGCTGGCCATGAAGAACCACCTCCGCACCCACTTCGCATACAAGAAGCACTCTTGTCAGAACTGCGGGAAAGGCTTCAGGGGGAAGAAGATGCTGTTGACACACGTCTGCGGTCGCCTCAGGAAGGATGGCGCCAAAAGCCGAAGGGCCCTCAAAATCAGAACCTACAAGTGCAAGGAGTGCAAGCAGAACTTTCCCTCCGCCCAACACCTGGCGGGGCACGCCTGCGACCGACCCTCGGACGAAGGGGAAGCGCACACCGGCGCGTCCCCCAACAAGGAGGAACGGCCGTTCACCTGCACCATATGCAACCGCAGCTACCGGCACGCGGGCAGCCTGCTGAACCACAAGAACACGCACAAGACGGGCCACTTCAGCTGCAACATCTGCTCCAAGCCCTTCACCAACCCCATGGCGTTGCGCAACCACACACGCATCCACACGCAGAAGAAGAAGTACGTGTGCCTCACGTGCGGCAAGGCCTTCCGCCTCGCCAGCATCCTGCACAACCACCAGAAGATCCACAGCAGGGGCGCCGGCCACTTCAGCTGCCCGGAGTGCGGGAAGAGCTTCCAGGGAAGGTCGGGTCTCAAGCGGCACCGCTGCCAGAGGTCACAGGAGAACACGCCGAGGGCCAGCGTTCATCACGCGGACAGTGGAGACAAGTGCTTCATGTGAGTTACATTGTGCACTGAGTATGTAAGTCTTGTTCTCTCTTCAAGTACTATACACTGTACTAACAGTTTCAGTATTTTATTTATATATATATATATAAAATTAATTTTGTATCATTGTAATTTAATGGGGGTTATTTTGAACGTGTTGTGAGATGTGAAATAATGAATAGTTTTTATAGTGATGAGTCTATTCCTGGTTTATTGATGTTTTGAATTAATATACATACGTGTCTTCTCCAGGTGTGACCTTTGTGGGCGCTCCTACCGCCATGCCGGCTCCCTCCTAAACCACAAGAAGACCCACTCTGAGAACCTCCACCACTGCACCATGTGTCTCCAGACATTCCCCGACCCCGTCACTCTCCAGATCCACTCCCAGATGAAGCGCCACTGCTGCCCAGAGTGCGGCAAGACCTTCTGCCTCATCTCCCACCTCCAGAGCCACATGGATGTTCACGCCAAGGACAGGATGCCCGTCTGCAGCCCCCGCCAGCAGAGCTTCTCCAGCCCCGGTGGCTACACCGGCCACAGGCCCCACGGCCACTACCACCACCAGCAGCAGCAGGGCGCGGACGGCGCAACAAACGTCAGCCGCTACTGGAACCCGGGCATGGACCAGAGCCTGGACGGCATGCCCAAGCTCATCCCGCCGCTGTCCCACATGGAGGCCGACGCTATCGACGCAGAGGAGGGCGGCGACGCCCCCGGCGGGGAGGAGAAGAGCCACGTGTGCGACCACTGCGGCCGTACCTACCGACACGCCGGCTCTCTGCTCAACCACAAGAATAGCCACAAGACGGGCTCCTTCTTCTGCTCCGTCTGCCAGAAGGAGTTCACCAACCTGATGGCGCTGAAGAACCACCGGCGCATCCACACGGAGCCCAAGCGCTACCAGTGCCTCGAGTGCGGCAAGGCCTTCCGCGTGTCCACCCAGCTCATCTGCCACCGGAGGATCCACACCAAAGAGAAGCCCTTCGCCTGCTTGCTCTGCGATAAGAGTTTCTCCAGCAAGTCCAACCTGCGGCACCACCAGAAGATGCATCAGAACGCACAGGCCTACGAGTCCTTCAGCATCGACGCCAATAGTTTCATGGACCTCGACATGGGCTCGTTTCTCTGAGGGTTCTCGGCGTGTTCGGACAGAGGACCAGAATAATATAAAACGAAAGTTCTTTTCTCAGACATTATTTATCTTCATATCAACAATTGTAAAGACTAAACATGTTCTTCAGAAAGTGCACCATGGGTCCCAGCAAAATTTTCCATTTTTAAAGACACCTTTTAATTTCTATAGAAACTATCAAGTCTTACCTCTACCACTAATTGGGACGTGGTCCACACAAAGGCAGGGCGGGTACACAAGAGTCCAAAATCCACAATGCGCCAGGACGAGGCAGCTGATTGAAATATCGACCAATCAGGGGCCCACTTATCTTTAACCAGCCAACCAAAGTGAACGCTAGTTAAGATGGCATCCTCGCAGGTCTGTGTACAAACCTAACTGACACAAATATTTTTTACCCCCCTCCCCCTCTTATTTTTTAAATAACACGGTACTTCTTTATTTCCATGTCCTCCTCTCTTGATCAGCATAGTTGTGCCCAGTGCCTCTTTGTAAGTTCCTTGCAAAAGAAAATCTAGTCTCCCTCTCTCTATCTCTATATATATATATAAAAAAGATCTCTGAACCCAGCTTGCTCTAACTTTGGCGAAGCCTAATATCGTGAGTCCAATAGATCTCGGGGTGTTCTCAAAGGTGGTTTACTGGGAGCATTTAATCAAGTAAATAGTTGTACTGCTCATAATGTTCAAGTTGACTTCTCAGTGACATCGTATATGGATGTATTTAATAATTTATTCCTCTTCTACTGATTTTATTTTTATTTTCAGTGTTTTATTCGAAAAATGAAAACTTTTTGAATGTTTTAAAGAAAACAAAACGCAGTCTTTTTTTGTTGAGACTTATGTAGCCTTTAAGGAAATGTGTCAGTCATTTGATCTGTAATTGATGCCATTCCCAATTCGCGTAAAACAGCCGGTAGGAACCGATTAGCCAAGGATGCTTTTTGTTTGGCCACACTCAGGACACACCTTCTAAAGGGACACACCTGATGTGTAAAACATTTGTAGATACTAATAATAATAATAATAATAATAATAATGTGAATGAGGCATGAAAACATTTCACCTGTGCCATTTCTACACCCTATGTCTTCTTGCTCATGTAACTGTGGTTTTGTCCATCTTGTCTATATATTGATCCATTCTGTTGCAACTCCACGTGTATTGCATGCTCCTGAATTGTAATTTCCCC